>JAPQRQ010000023.1:26293244-26304526 GCA_037367365.1 Apogon talboti | reverse complement strand
TGCCATAAATTCAAACTGAGTCAAACTAGTTCAACAAAATTCTATCAAGAAGGAATTTTTCGGTGGAAACATCGCTTCCAGAAGTGTATTGACTTAGGTGGATGTTATGTAGAAAAATAATTTTACTTTCAAAAATAAATTTTTTTTAAAATTTGTCTTAGAACTTTTTGAGTTACCCTCGTACCTCCTGGTGTTTTGCTTAACCCATAAAGGCCGAGGGTTACTTTTGTGACTGTTCCCAAATGAATTTTTCTGTAGATTGAACCTGTCTTAAGTGACTTAAGCTCTAACAGGAGTGTGTGTGTGTTATATTCTCTATATTTTCTCTATATTTTGCATTTTTTCAGTGAAAGTCATGTATTTTAATTCACTCATCATGTATGTAGATGATCATAAAACCTCAGAGTAAATTCAAAGGTTATTAAATCAAAAACAGAAAGTTGAAGAAAAAGTGACTCTTTCAGCAAAGATAATAATAACTGAGGGTAAAAACAAGTGTGTCCATCCACTGTCATTGATCCAACTCCATGGGTCTTACTGGTGAATCAATGTTGTAGAAGATGACAGTGTTTCCACGATCACTATGCAGCCTCTGAACGTCCACATGGGTCATATCTGATGACCATGAAACGATGACAAACTGCATTTGACACCAATTATTTACATGTATTGATAGGATTAATGGATCAACAGGTATTGAACAGTTTACATCAGTAGATGATTTTGGTCGATAGTGGCTGTTTGGGTCTTTATGGGTTAAAGGATAAGTCACCACTGAAACAACCACACTTCTGAATTAAGTCGCATATTTTCTCTGTTTCTCTGTAAAATATATATTTAAATACACTGTTTTGTTCCCAAAGAATGTTGTTAAATCTAGTCTGGTATGTATGGAGATTAATGAAAGGTTTATATTTTTTTGTTGTTTCTACTGCTTTTGAAAATGTATTTCCCTGTGCAGTGAACATTGTAACCGCAATGGCACAGTACATAATAAGGCCTCAGACCTATACTCTGATTTAATCACAAGCATTAACTCTTCTCATGTTTTATTAATACGACCTAAATGTGTTACACATCGCAGCCATTAACAATGAAATGAAAGTATTCCCACCTTTGAGTAGAGCCATCAGTTCTGGTTGAAATCAAACCTCCCTATGGCGAAAGTCACCTGTGCAGCGCTGACATTAGGGGTAAATACATCATGTCCTGACAGACACACTCAATGCAGGGCTTGAGCAGTGGCATCTGTGGGCATGACCGGGCACACTGATTCCACGGTGTGATTGCGAATGGTGACACTGTATGTGGTGTTTTGAAATTAATGTGGCTGCGATCAATATCGGACGACTTTCAAGCAGCTCAATTTTACACTTGCTGCAGGGAACAGATGGTACTTGCTGATAATGTTGCTGGAGGTGGATCCATGGCAGAGAAGATGCAGAGGGGAGACCAGATCTACTGGTGCACAGAGGCAGGAGAAAGGAGGTTAAGGCGCTGTGTAATACTTACTCACATTACCTGCATGGTTGAATAATTCCCTAATCAGATTTATGTAATGAATAGTTAATTGCACATCAGTTCCAACTGTCTATATACACAGCATATGACCCCCCTCAAAGCTCTAGTTTCATTTACTCACAAACAGCACCCGCACAGTTGATGTTTAAAATGATCTCTGTTCGCGTGTGCTGTATCATTAACATCATA
Source organism: Apogon talboti (assembly GCA_037367365.1). Classification (NCBI taxonomy): domain Eukaryota; kingdom Metazoa; phylum Chordata; class Actinopteri; order Kurtiformes; family Apogonidae; genus Apogon; species Apogon talboti. The sequence continues at coordinate 26,302,816 of JAPQRQ010000023.1, read as the reverse complement.
GCTTTATTTAGCCGGAGGGCATGAATTTGTGTTCACACTGTGTTTGAAGGAACAACATTCTAGTGGCACTCAAATATTAAAATACACCCACAGGCATATAAATGCTCTAACAGGAGTGTGTGTGTGTTACATGGTGTTACTTTTTAGAGGTGATGGGGATACCTGTTGAAGAATTTCAGGGTGTAGGAACCTGTCTGTCTGGTCTATAATTGATAGGCCCTGGCATCGCATTGATAGGACAGGGTATCTATGTGAAATAGGCTTCTATCTACACCTCGTAAATCTCTCAGTCATGTCAGGTTGGATCTCTTCAAACTTCATGTCCTGAGGGAATGGGTGAATGAGACAAGCGCCCTGGTGTTGAAAAGCATGTTATTGGAGCCCATTTCTGCTCTGGGATTCCTTTTGGGCCCCTGTGATTACATTGCCACAGTCTGGCTGTGTTTGTGTGCATGCCTGTCACCAAGTGTGTGCGTCGGAGTATGTACTCCACGAAGTTTGCTGTGTGTCTGCTGTTACTTGTGTGACTCACTTCGAGCTGAAAGCAGGACTGAAGGGATCAGAATTCCTACAAGAAGTCTGGGCACATCTGGTTGTGATTGGCAGGAGAAAAAAGGGTCCTTGTGTTCTGGGAACTGGCAGCAGACGCCTGACCCAACCCAATGTAACCCAGCCCAGTACAGTACAGAACCAGCCAACATGGGAAAAAAATACCAACGGCACTGCTCCCCATTCATGAACCCTCCCTACTTATCCTGACTGTCGGCCAATTCTCATAATCCCACAGCAAAGCCCCTGGCAGCATTTTTTTTTTTTCCATAAACAGTGTTCAGTGCTCTTCCATTCCTTCCATTTCAATATGAGAACGTAGATGCCATAAGCCAGGTAGACCCAGGGCTCCATTACTTTTGGCTGAGACTCTTGTGTCTGGGATAATGATGCCCCTGGGGGTAAGTATGTGTCTGAATGTCTGTTTGCTCATCTTGCCACCTTAGTTGAAGTGGGAGGAGAAAAAATTGCAATGGGCAGACGGTATATTGAAAGGCAATTCACGGCGGCTGCTAAAATGGGTTATTCTTCCATCTGTTTGGTTTCAAGTAAAAGGTGGGGAGGTCTCCATGTAGAATGTGTGTAAAGAATGGCAATCCACAGATTGAGCATGACAGAAAAGACGGCTCCTCCCCCTTCACCCAAGCGTAACTGAGAACAGTGGCAATTAAAAAGTGATGCCAGCATTTAAAGCAGCTGCCTCAAGCCATTGTTTTTCCTGCCTACTCTCATCATGCTCATTATTTGAACCGGCGTTTTACCTGGGCCAAGTCAGTGCTGTGCTGCTTTAGGAGATAGTCTGGCTGGCTTCTCCCTGGTGGCTACAGCTGAAAACAAGCCCTATCACCTCAGTGAATCCAGCTCTAATTCAAATGGAGCGTATGCATTTAGCCCTCTGAACCTCCAGTCCTCTGTTTGGACACAAAGACTCTTGAAACTCCAGCTCCTGCTACAGAGAGAGTATCATGGCTTCTGTTATTGTGCCTTTAGTGCTGCAGGGACTGTTTGCCATCCTTATTAAGCAGGCTGACTGGTGACTGGGCAACAAGCCTGGGTGTGTGGGTATTCTCTACGTATGTGACACCGCTCAGTTTGGGATGTGCATGTGTGTCTGTGTGTGTGTGTGTGTGTGTGTGTGTAGGCACACAGGATGCCTGAGGCGGATCACTGAAGCCAGAGCAGTACTGGTGTTTCCACACATGCCACAGATCCAGTGACCCTCACCAGCATAATGACTGTGAGGTTAATTCCCCGGGAGTGGCCCGGCACTCAGAGGGAAGAGATGAGAAGAAACATGGCAAGGAGGGCAATACAGCAGGCCTTGGCTATACAATGTTCTGCAGCTCTTATTCATCCATGTAACACAGAGTGATCTGTTTCTACTCCATCCTTTCTGATGGGATTTTGCAAGCTGCCAATAATCCACTGGCATTGCAAGGAGCATCTCCCGCCCTCCCTCTCCGTGTCTCTCTGTTTCTCATTCTCTGTATTTCTAAAGCTAAAAATAATTTCACCACAAATGGGTGAAAAAAAAAAACTCTGAGGGAGGCGGGGGGGTTGTTTTTTATCCCTAAATCATGGCTGAAATGTTTGAGGGAGATTTTCCTTTTTTTTTTTTTTTGCTTGCACAGAGCAAGAAGTGGAATTCCACAGTGACAATCTTCTACTCCATCTCGGAAACACCGTAAGACGAGGCAGAAATGCCCGTTTCCCTGCTGCATTAAGTGATTTGTGGGGCGACATTGTTCATGGGGAGCACATGAGGAATCATCCATTTGCATGACATTTTCGTCCTCAAGATGGAGAGAGATGTTAAGTGCCATTACTGTTTTCCTCTAGACACTGTCAGGGAAATTGTTCGCATAAACAATGTTTTCAAATGAAACTGCAGTTACACTGTGTATAGCAATGTTCCTGGATAATACCTCCAAGGCCCGTTTGCCCGGCTTGTATCTTAGTGTGTTTACTCTCTGTCGCTGTAAATCATTAGTGCTGCATGGCTGTGCAAACCCTGTCCGTTAGTATTCAAAGTGTACTTTAATGAGATGGAAAAAGTAGAAATTGAATGCAGTGTGAAAACTCTCTGCTGGATTTGGCCTTTTCTGATTTTCTACAACTCTCTCCAGTTCCCTGTTCCTTCGTGGTGCTGCTCCTGCATTTCATGTTTTGTGCTATTTGTGTTGTATATTGATGAGAGGACTGCCAGTTCGACTGTTATCAGGAGAGAGAAAGAATGTGCGTACACTGGTAAGCATGTGTGTGGAGAACCATGGCTGCACTCTCCGTTGTTACATAATGATGAGATATTGAGTGTGTGACCTGGTACCACTTTATCTCGCCCTGCACAGATTGCATTCCATAATCTAATGAGACAGATATTCTTTAATGGAATCCTGGACAGGGTCATGATTGCTGTGATAAAACTTAAGGTCACACTTCACATTATACACTACTGGGTCCGTATACATGTTTAATAAACAAGGTTGTTATTGCCAGGCAGAAAGTAGTGTAATAATGTGTCTCATCATATTATTTCTCTGCTTAATAAATAATTTCATTTCGAATAAGCTGAAGTTATGAGTATTGTCGTGCTGTTGAAGTGCAAGGACATAAACCCTATCTGTATACATTTGCGGCAAATCAGTGCATTATGAATGTAGTAAATGAAAAATGCAAACGCATAACACAATCAGCTAGGGAGTTGAAACACTTGTTAAATTACCCATTATTTGTTAAATTACTCATCACCTACTCATTGAAGTTGGTCATCCAAATAACTCTGGTGCTGTCTGGGTCATTCAGCCTTGAAGTACTCAGACAATGAGCAAGCAGGTTGTGTTTTTACACTGTGGATAACAAAAAAAGTGCAGCAGTAACAATCTTTTGGAGTTTGTTTGTAGTTGTGTGCCTGAAGATGAAAAGCTTTATTTCTAAAAGCACATTTTTTTCCTGGGCCGTTGTTACTATCTGAGATTCTCACCCCCACCCACCCAAAACACTATAAAAATAAATATTTCTCCTTAAGAAAAAAATTTGTCTGCCCATAATTACTCCTTAAAACCTGTTTGCGTCAATACTGTGTATGAGGAAAGTTTAATTTTTCTAATTAAGTTTAATGCATTGTTTGGGTGGACAGCTCAGCTACATTGTGCTAAATTTTTGACGTGGATTAATGACAACAGAATGAAAGTGGTGGTTGCAGAGCAGAGATAAACAAGGTTGGAATGTAGAAGTAAAGTAAATGCAAGCACAACTGCTGCATCAGTTCAGAATATATATTTTACAAAGGATCAACAGTGAGACAGAGATGCTGTGACAACAATACCATCAAGCGAAAAAATGTTTCCGGCAGATGGTGAATCATCTTAATTTATGATCAACAATATAAACAATGGGCCTTAATTATGTCTGACTGAAAATAGATGGAGACAAACCATGTGAGCAATACAGCTGGAGAGAGACAAGAATAATGCAGGAGGAGAATTACCATGGAGATTTGCCTTGCATCCCTTTGGTAGTCTTGCCATTGGAGTGATGCTTTTGATTTCTGCTTAACATGGTTGATGGTGAAGGGAGAGAAAGTTTTGGTTTCAGTACCTGGAGTCTGAAGCCACTCATGCATCCTGATTTCCTCTGTTTCCATCTTTCCCTGTCTCTCGTTTTTTTCTGTAGTTCTCTCTTTGTCCCTGATGCTCATGCCTCTACTTGCTGGAGGCTTTATGTGCTTCATGCCACAGAGAGAACCCAGCTGCACAGATGTGTTGCCTGGCTTGCAGTTTTTAGCATTTGCCTGGAGCAGCCCACCCCTCCAGGACCACCGGCCCTGATGAAGAGCTGTAGAGGCTCCAGTTGGCAGCTTCTCATTCGACATGGGGCTTCTGTCCCCAGACATCTTCCCCCTCCCTTCCCTTCTCTTTTTCCTTTGAAACAAGGAAAACTGCCAGGAGGGGGAATCCATCATTGCTTTGGCCGAGGGCGCTACGTTTAACGTTAGCACCCACATGGAAAAACGTGCACAGCACAACAAGAGTGTGGTGATTTAGGGACCCTCTCTTTTTCCCCCACCATCCAATGAAAAACTAGGAGAGAAGTACACAGCCCACCCTTTCACTCTGATTATCCATCACCCCGGAGCTTGTTGAAAAATCATTTACTGTACGGGACGGTGATTGACGACACAAAAACGCAGTCTGCATGCTTGTCTCATCAGTCCACCCGCACAGACATAATACTGTGCCTTAGAGGACACACCGACGAACACATTCCCAACACAATTTGAAATTGTTTCTAGAGATGTGACACTTAAAGTTCAAAAGAGGCTGGGGGGCTGTTGTAGGCCGAAAACATCACAGTTCTCGATAACTCCCCCGGAGAAATGTTTTTCCTGTCACTTTTTGATTCTCTCTCAAAAGTCCTCACCTAACACCATGGAACAGTTGACCTGCTTGGTTCAGTCAGTAGCATCCATCACAGGAAAAGAAATGAGACCAAAGTCAATGATAAATGGTTTCTTTTTTCTATTTTTGTGAAGTGAAAGCCATACAAAGCAGTGCTCTGGATCTAATACCGTAGAGCGATGTAGTTGAGAGAGAAAAAGGTTTCTGTCTGCAAATTGGAATATTGTAGGAGACCTGGGTGTGGAGCGTGTACCTCTAATCTGACCTTGGGAGTATGCTTGTGCTTGCTGTAACGTTTACTGGTGGGTTTATAGAATGTTATGGGGATTAAGTGGAAACTTCTGGGGAATCCTTTCTAATCCACCGTTCCTCCTGATCAAAGGCAGCCAGATAGCTCTGAGTTGAAGTTGCTTTCCTCACTACTGTTTCTTTTTCCATCACTGCTGCACCGTAGATACTTTCGAATATGCACTTTGCCCCAGCCTTGTCTGATAGATTGAATATATTGTTCTGAGAAAGAGGGGTAAGATAGGGCAAGAAAAATTGGACTGGGAATATCTTTTGTGTGGTGGGCAGTCTCTTTCAAGTGTAATTGGTTGGAATGGAGAATTGAAAGAATCCATGGTCAGTCATGCATCTGGGTTGGAAATGTGCAGAGGTAATTGACTTCAGGATTTTAAGGTCTCTTTTCTCACTGTGGTGATGTCTCCTAAATTGTCCCTATCTATTTTTTTTCTCCTCTCATTAGGCACAGACACCCAATTCACTGTAATTTATAAAAATGGCCAATTATTATGATGACTTTTGTTCTCACAACTCATAATTTGTGGACTTTATCTGCCCTTTTACATAATTTTTTAGGTCAGGAGGCCATGTGGTTACACTGGTGGCTGCACTTTAATTGATTAATTAAGTAGTGTATATGACAAGGTGTAATTAGGGAGCCTGTAGAATGACTTTATTGTTATTTTCCAGAAAGCCCCAAAGTAACCTGGTTTTCCATCTTTTATGGATCAAATAACAATGGACACGTGCATTTGCTGTGATGTTTTATTTAGATGACTCGCACATTACATGAGCAGAAGGCACTGCTTTTCAATCAACATTCTCAAAAAGCTCAGACTTGCTTGATCCAAACCTCGAATGTGGCACGCTGTGACTGCCAGCAAAAAAAAAAAAAAACAACAGTAGTATCTGTTGTGGATGAGGGAGGCCCTGTAGCCCACTCATTGTGATATGCTATCTTAGATGTGATACAAGAAATGCACACATGGGTTTATTGAGCCTTTGTGGAAACTCTCCAGAAAAGGAAGTCACAAGTCTACGAGGTATTTGGATAGCTTGGCTGGAAATATGTCAAAGAAGACATTTCCGAGAAGAAGATCTCATTGTTTTTATTTAAAAAAAACCTAATGATACCAGTGGGGAATCAGTGTGTGGTGAATCAACTGTTGATGCCTAAAAGGTAATAAGAGTTTCTTTAGAAAGAAATTGTTGGATTTATGCCAGTAGCTGGCTTTTATCTTCATTTTGATTGCAGTACACATTATTGAATGAATACAGTATACCAAAACTCCCTCTTCCATCAAATTTGCCCTTAGTTGTCCTAATGCATTTTTGATGATGTCGACCTAATGGATGATATTTTACCTTAAAACACTCCTACCCTTTTTGAGTCACAGGAGACGAGTAGTAATTGATATGGATTTTAATTTGTCAGTCCCATCCTCTTAACATGCATTAAAAGTGCTGAAGTGGAATGGTCTATGGAAGCTGTCATTGCCCTTTTCACAGCAGTGACAGCACTTTTAGGTCTGCTGGATATTTTTTTTTCTTTTCTGCCCTATAATAGAATTTCTTCTGCGCTATCTGCTCTAACAGGTCAGCTGGAGCCCTCACCATATTAAACGATACAGCAGTAGACCACTGTGAAATAAACATGAGGCTTCTTTAGGCACAGTCTGTTTGGAGTGATTAGTTTGTGAGAGAAATCAAGGCGATGAGTATCCGCTCATCTGTAAAACCCTGTAGACTCAACAATTTACCCCTTCTTGAGCTGTTTAGCCAAACAGAGGCGATTAATCCCTCCTCAGTCTTCCCAGAAACCTTCAATTTTCTAACCTTAAATTTGTTTTTGAGTCTGTTCTCCTCCGAGGACCTTTTGCTGTCTTTCTTCTTGGTCATTGAATAACATGAGAACGCCCTGCATCCACTAAACCCCATGGAGGCCCCGAAAACAAAACATACAGTCATACTGCTATCTTTGATTATTCCCTCCGCCAAGGTTGATTGACTTTGATTACTTGTAGCCTTCATCCCCTGCCTCTAAGGGGAACTTAAGTAAAGTTTTCCCAGTTGTTTTCTAGAAGTATGAATTAAAAGGCAAAGGAGTAAACTTGTCTGTCTTGTGTTATCTCAGCATTTCTGCAGCAGTAGTTCTTCCAGGCAGCCATGACAGAATATTGATGGGCCTCTTTTTTTTTCAGTCTCTTCAATTTTGCTAAACCATCTTTCCCCCCTACCCCACACCTCCCCTATGTCATCCCAGCCCACATACCCATCTCTCCCCAGGACAAAGAGTTCAAACCCCAGGCAGAGAGGAGCTGTCTGGCCCACTGTCAGTTGCCCTCCTCTCCTGAGACTGCAGAGTTCAGATGTTAGACGGGGTGATTGAAAATAAAACTAAACTCAAACAGAGGCATGCTGCTTTTTTGTGTGTGCGCGCTGTTAACATAAGTGAGTGGCTGTCATGCATTTTGTTAGCATCAACACTTTTCTTTGGGTAGCCCTGCGGAGAGGAATAGCTTGTCGCAAGGAGGAGATAGTTGTCAGGGCCATGTTCCTGCCCCGAGGGCGGAGACTAGCTGAAGCCCTTCTGCCTGCCTGCTTCATTTCTAAAAGATGCAGGGGGTTGTGGCGGTACGAGGGCAGCCTCTGGAGCAGACTGGTTCCTGTAGATCTGAGTGACGAAGTGGAAAAAAGGCACTTTTATCAAAGCTTCACTTCAGACAGCACTCAGTGACTAGTCATTTTTACAGAGGACCCCTTTGGCCTGGGGAGGGAAAAGTGACCACATCAGTGTTCAGAGGCAGGAGAGTTAACATGCCAGGCTAAAAGGGGAGTGAGCGCACATGAGATGTGTTAGTTAGCAGGTGCAACTAAGTGGGACTTCTTTGTGTTCCTTTGTGCATGATGGGGATTTGAAGACAAAATCAATAATATTAAAGCCTGATTTCTTTACCTACTAAATCTAAAGCTTAATCTTCCTCATCCCTATTATATCACAATTCTCCGCAACTGTCTCATTACCAGTGATTCTTCTAATTCTCCTTAATTTTACATATTTCTGTCTTGCCAAACATCCCTGTCTTCAATACCCCCACTTGCTTTGATGCCCCTCCCAATTTTTTTTTTTATCTCTTCTCTGTCTCATTGCCTTGGGCCCCATCTGTCTGAACTCTGTCCATTTCCACTGTTGACCTCATAAAGACGGAAGTAAGAGGATTCCACTCTCTACGGTGTCGAACAAAATCACACTGCAACCCTATATAGGATAAAAAGCTTAGATATTAAACATATTACAGCTTTAAAAATACTGCATGTGATGTCCACCCTGTGGTTGTAAGCGTTTCCTTGATTTATGCTTTCCTATAGCATGTCAGTGTGGCTTTCCTCTTAAAAAGTAGAAAAGCTCATGTGTCTCTGTCACCGAGGAGTCTGTCAGATCATTTATTTATTCATGAGGAAGCACAGCATTATAGATAAAATAATAATAAAAAAAAAAAAACCTTCACATGGATAAATGTGTCCTGCAAACGTGTGTGTGAGATGTTTTTTTTTCTGCCAAGAGGCTGATGTTTTTCTGTTGGTGTTGTTTTCCGATATAGCAATTTAATGAAAAACTGAAAAGACCAGACCGGTAATCCCTGACAACAGCCACGCAATCCCTGATTTGTGATGTTGAGCATGCTGCATTGTAAACAAATCCAGACAGCATACCAAGGCTGCAAACATCGAAAAGATCTATTAAGCCCTGCAAGGTCATTGCCCTTGAGGATGTACTGGCTTCCTCCACTTATACTGAACAACTGTCCATTTTAACCGAATTGTTGCATGAAAAGGAGGAATTTCTGTTTTGTATGAAATTGATCTGAGGGGTTTCCACTAAAATAATTATGTGATTTTCTTTTTCTTTCTGTAGACAGAGAAGTGAAACTGTAGGTGTAGTTTGAGCAGAGGAAGAGCATAATAATTTTGATTCTTTCTCTACTGTCAAGAACTTTGTGGAGCCGCTCAGGATTGGATTTAGCTGAAAACTATTTGTCTCGGCTACTGTGACCCCGAGGTGAACTGTGTCAGAAAAAGAAATTCCTCTTCACCCAAGTGCGCAGCAGAGATTATTTACACCGGCGTTGTCATTACAGGTTTGGTTTGATTTGTTATGTTAATGTTGGTCTCGGCCGAGGAAATATGAGCCAGTCTCATTTCTGCTTATATGTTAAAGAGAGAGTGCATGTGACCTGACAGAGAAGCCCAGTGTGTCTGTTAGCGGTCTGACACTCTGACTCACTGGGAATCTGATACCCCTAAAGGAATGATTGTGGTTTCTCTGTCTACTTTCCTCCT
>JAPQRQ010000023.1:26264692-26276276 GCA_037367365.1 Apogon talboti | reverse complement strand
CCCCCACACACACCCAACCTTGTTTTTCCCTCTCTCCTTCCTGATCTCTGGATGCCCGGTGCAGGCACACTCTTATACTTCCTCCTGATGTGGGTGGTGTGTGGAGAGGATTGACCGAGATACATGTGGACTGCCATGCTGGGTTTCAGTGCCCCCATGTCAAAGAAACACAGCATGGCAGGCTGAAGAGAAGTGTCTTTGTGTGGTCGTAGTGGGATTATCTTGTCAGCACTTCAAGCTGTGCCGGTGCACATATTGTTGCGCTGTGTTTATGAATTTCTCTGTGTCCATGTGCACACCTGCCATTTTTCAATTATCTTTCATTTTCCTCTGCTGAGAGCTGCTTTTCCCGTACAGACATGTTCTAACTTGCGAGGGGAGTGTGAAAAATATGAGGCTATAGTTGTCAACAAAAGGAGTGTGCATATGTGTGCCGACGAAGAGACACACCTTCATGTGCTATTTTCAAGTCTGTGCATGTTGTACATAAGCAGTTTTTCTTTTGCCTCCAGCTACTAAGATAAACTTCTGCAGTAAAAGCACTTTTTTTTTTACCTCTTTCTTTAACTACAGATTTAAATGTGTGTGAAGGAATTATTTGAATTTTCTAATTTGGGGATCAATTCAGCCTCAACTATCCAGCAGTTTTAACAATTGTGTCTTTCGCAGGATCACATTTATCAGATGTGCCAGCTTCATTAGCACATGATGTGTTTCATTATTATTTATCCCTGGCCATTGGAGGCTTCATTAGCTGGAGGCTGATGCAGCACACAGTCTCTAAATTTAGCAGCTTTTCTTTATTCAGAAATAGCCACATGTTGGCTAATATGCCCAGTTGCCATGTTCTCTCACAGCAGCTTAGAGACATGTTGAGAAAAGAGAGGTGGGATGGTCTGGGGAGAAATGGGCCTCATTCCACCTGTGTCACCCCCACTAGACGTCTGCTTCTCTTCAGCTCTTTGAAGCCTCTTTAATTCCAGCGTTCAGGATTAAGCCCATGAAAAAAGGATGAAAAGTGATAGAGCGACAGAAGGAGACATCCTAGGAGAGAACAGTCTCCTTTGAAATATGTTAAGAAATTCGTTTCCACTGACCCACAATGCGGCATCTGAGAGAAATTTGTGTGACACTTTTTTTTCCCTGATCGGGGCTGGCTATAGGATTTGCATGAATAGAAGAAGGACTCTTTGAAGTCACGGATGTAAGTGGAACTGGAGTTTTCTGAAACCTAAATGAGTGCCTCGAGTCAATTGTCCTTTCATTGTACATCACAGTCTGCAAAAGTTGCTTTGTCACAGCATGTTTGATTGGAAGTCACAGAAATCAAGTAATTTTCCATCACAGAAACCATTGACATAATCCACCTTTTGTGAAATCTCCCTGTGTGGTCTGTATCATTCCCAAGTGAAGTGATGGCGCTAAGGATTATACCAGTTTTTAGTGGATAGCAGCAAATAAAGTATAATCAGAGAGACAACTCTGCATATTTACCATTTAGTTCAATATTTAGACTGTACAGTGTGTAATGTTTTATACAAACACAGAAAATAACCCAGCATTTACAGGCAAACAGCTGTTGTTTAATTTTCATACACAAACCTGTGGTACTGTGGTAAGTTTAATTATCAAGTGTGGGAGCTGCTGGTTAAGTGACAAAACACAGGTTCTTTCTGCCAAGTTTTTCAACAAACAAACCCAAAAATAGTATATTAAAGGCCATGTGTGTAACAGCCTCTAAACTGGATTTACATCTGTTTGAACATCAACAATCTACCAGTTTGCTTTGTTGAAACAAAGGAGTAAAAGGAGGAAAAAAAAAGTTGAAGTGTAGAAATGTCACACAAATGGAGAATGAATAAAAAATTAAACTGATATAAATAAAAGAAGGAAGACTTAAGGCAAAAGAAGGTTGCAATGTAGATCATCGCTTTGACTGCACTTTGATACCGTCTAAATATTCAAAAAATAATTAAATAAAATAAATAAAGCAACAGTTATCACAAACATGGTGTCAAAGCATCTAGATCATTGTGTGTTAATTGATTTTTCTTAGATATCATCATTCATGTCTTCAGTTGGCCATCTGCATTCTAACTTGTCACACAGCGTGCTGCCAAGAGGCAGTCCTGCCCTAAATATGACCTTAGTAAGGCTTTGTGAGGCTTATTTTTTACTGAGCAAACTTTATTACACTGCGCCTGCATCACAGAGGGTTTCGTTTAATTCTGGGATCATTTTGAGGCCATTTTTCTGTCTCTGTGTGAACATTGTGCAATTTGCCACCGTTCTTTGTCATTGTAGCTCGACTGTGTTTTGCTTATGCTGTCAACAATTTGAAGCTGCAGGAATTTTGCTGTTTATGCAGTTTTTTGATGCTTCTTTGAAAACTCAAACACAAAAGTGAGTTATTGTGGTGGCCCTTAAAGCTGACACATACTTGTAATTGTCATTCAACGTTGCCAGTGGACCCGTCTTTGTAATTGAAATATTGTTACTTCGCAGCTGCAGTTGTTCACATGATGTTTCACTTATCAACCTCATAGTGTGTGTGTGTGTGTGTGTGTGTGTGTGTGTGTGTGTGTGTGTGTGTGTGTGTGTGTGTGTGTGTGTGTGTGTGTGTAAACTGTTTAAGGTTTTTAAAGGGCTCTTAGTTAAATGTGGACAGTATGGTGACTGCACTTCTTCCTTAATTAAAGGTTTTAAAACCAACCATGCTAATTTCTGTCCTGAATAAGCGCAGACAGGGATTTTATTGCACCGTTTCAATTTTAATGGAAATATTTAAGGCTATGAATTGAAAAGGGCATGATACATTTGCACAGTGAAACAGCTCAGAGGGAGGAGGGGGAAGGTAGTAAATTAGAGAGAAAAGTAAAATCATCAAATCAAGTAGTGGGCACTTAAATGCAAATGGGAGTTACCAGTGAAATTAACAGGACCCCCAGGGCTAATGTCTAATCAGTGGCCTCCCTATTTAGTCCTGTGAGGAAAGGCAGGTTGACATAGTAAAACGCAGCTTTGGCTGGCGACTCCATGAAAATTTCATTGGGGGTTTTTGATTTGACAAATGTGCTCGTAGACTTCACTGGCAAGGTGAAATAAGAAGGAGGATGCTGTTGAGAGTGCGCAAGCTTGAAACCACACACAAGCATAGACACACATTTGCTGTGTGGGCAATAGCTGCTTCAAAACCACCTGCAGTTCCATATTTACCACAGCCTGGGCAAACAGCAGTAAGCGAGGCACCTGCTGTTAGCCAGTACATGATGCTGTCTGTATTTTATGGGGATATTGTGTGATCATGTTTCATGAGATAAAACAGTGTACTTCCACAGAACATTGTGTTTTGATGGAGATGTTGAAAGGGAAAAAAGTGTAAATGAAGTGAGAACAGATCCAAGTATTTTAAAGGGTATCTATGTTATCTAGCTCTCCTCTGAATCTTTTTTAACCACATGTATTTTTATTTTTTCTCAGATTATTGTTTGAGATATTATGTCAATTAGATGTAAAATAGAACATATTTTGTAACTGGGAGCGTAGTTGTACACAAACAGCTGCATTACACATTGATAAAGTAAAGCAGTACGTTGTTGTTGTGCTTTATACTATATGTACGACTCTTAAACTCATAGCTGTTAACTTTGTATACTGTGTTTGTTAATTTACTTGGTGTACTCTGTAGTGGATAACGTTACTTATAGTTAATGTGCATTTAAGAGCCTTAGTATTGTGAATTATTAATGCATTGCCACTCCCTTTCTGTTCTCTCCAGAAATGGCCAGCTGGGTTTCCCTTCTCCTCCTCTTCTTCTGCCAGACGGTTTCACAAGCCCAGGACAGCAGCAGCATCCACATCCAGGAGTTCACCTCAGAGACTCCTATAAACAATGTGGTCCAGGACCCTCAAACAGGTCGCATCTACCTGGGAGCAGTCAACACCATTTTTCAGCTCGGGCCTTCACTCAGTCTGGAGGCTCGAGCTGAGACGGGTCCAAAAGAGGACGCTCAGACCTGTACACCTCCGGCTTCAGCCTGCCAAGACACAAAGCTTATGCCCAACCTCAACAAGCTTTTGCTGGTCCACCCGTCCAACGGGTCACTCATAGTGTGCGGCAGCCGCTACAGAGGCATCTGCTCCCTCCTGAACCTGACCAATGTGGAGCAGCAGTTGTATTACAGTGACACTAAAGGAGAAAGAACTTATGTGGCTAGCATAGAGGAGAGTGTAAATGTGGTGGGTGTCATGTCCACCTATTCAAAAGATGGACATAGCTTCAATGTGTTTGTTGTTGGAAAGGGCTACGGAACCCTGGATAGTGCAAAACTCATCAGTACACGCATCCTTCAGGACTTCCGTGAATGGGTCGTGTTCGAGAGCATCATTGAGGCGTCCACGGTACAGACTACACCCTTTGTCCCCAAGTACCTGCACGATTTTCGTCACGCCTTCAAAGAGGACAGTTTTATTTATTTCCTCTTTTCGCGGACTCTTGATGGTACGGATAACAAAAACCTGACATTTATATCTCGCCTGTGTGAAGATGATCACCATTACTATTCCCACACCGAGCTCCACTTAACATGTGGAACCGAAAATCAGTATAACAAAGTTCAAGCTGCATACGTGGCTTCTCCTGGAAAAGAGCTAGCACGGTATATGACTGAATCAGGGTCTTATGGGAAGGTTGACCCCTGGAGTAAAGTTCTGTTCATGGTAGCCAGCCCAGACGATGATGTCAGTGACGCTGCTCTCTGCATGTACCCACTCAACTCCATCAACGAGCACCTGGTGAATATTATCAGCGCCTGCTACATCGACTCGGGGAAAATTAATGGAATTCCTGCTGTGGATATTCCCTACTTATCTAAAAAAGAGGAATTCTGCACATCCAAAGCTGCTGTGAGTGTGTCTTACATGTCAAGTGATTGATATCTTCTTGGAACTGAAGGAGAGGGAGCGAAAGATGTTTAGAAAAATTCTCTTTAGAGTGATAAATAATGCAAACATGTGTCAGTGTTTGCTTTAATGTCACACAGTTTACTTTGTTCTGAAGTTCCTTTAGTATTTTGTCTAAAGCTCTCCTTCTGTCTCACAGACTCCCTCCTGTCATAGTTGTTTTCTCTGTTCACTTAACTCATCCAAAATAATTTTATATATCTTATTTCGTAAATACCTACAGCACTGCCAGAGGCTTTGAGTTGAAAATGTTCCTGTTTATGGCTCCTTATAGACCCATTTTCTGTGCTTTTGTCTTACAGAAGGACACGCTGGAGCTGTTTAAATGCGGGGCAGATTTTTTGCCTTCCCCACTGGCTAGTAAGCCCAAATATGCCTTGAAGGCAGAAGCTGTGGTCTCCAAATTGGGCCTTCTGACCGCGGTGGCTGTTGCAGTGGAGAATGATCACACAATCGCTTTCCTCGGGAACAGCGAGGGAGAGGTTTTCAAGGTGAAACTGTCTTCTGTGCACACCCTGAACTATGTGTCCTCTTCGCTCAAATGTTTCTTCTCCTTTGAACTTTCACTCTTACCCAAGGGGAAGAGAATGGAGGAATTAAAGACCTCATGTCTGACAGGGCAGCCTTTGTTTTCTGTCCAGGTACACCTGACCGCAGAGCCATATATGTACAGCAAGACTCCTGGCGACACCGTGGGAGAAAGAGTCAATAAGAACCTTTTCTTTGACTTGAGCCAGAGCGACCTCTACATTACCACAGAGAAAAAGGTGTGTATGTCAGGACCTTTATGGAACATATCTCATACATGCTGCCTTCCCTGAATAAAAACAAGCTATTAGAAGTTATTCTTTAGAGTTATTGATTGTTGGTAGCAACAGTGTTCCAGCAGACACCGACGCGTACAGTACACATTGCCGTGGCTGAGGTACACGCTCTTCCACTGATCTGTGGTGGGAGGTGATAACAAAAGGAAGCAGAGCAGTGTACTTACAGAGCAGATAATGAACACATCAGCCTCAACAATGCATGATTTTGATAACCAGTTTTATTTGTCAAGCTCAAAGATATTTATAATGTGTTTTAGTGAAAATGTAAAAAACACATTTTGTTCATTTACAACAAAACTGCACACAGTTCACATTTAACAGATTCCTCATTAGCCCAACATTATTATTGCATATTTTATCTCTATCACTTAGGGAGGGTATTAATCGCATACTCTGCGACCAGTTTAATGATATTTTTAAAAAGCAGAAATGACAGTGGTCAAGATTTAGATTGTTGCACTATTCAATTCAGTTTTAATTACATAGCCTAATATCACAAATCATGGACTCGCCTCAATGGGCTTTACAATCTGCAATATACAATCTTTTACAGTCTGTACAATATGGAGCACCCTCTGTCCTTCTACCCGTGGTGTATAAGTGCTGTGTGTGCTGCAGCTTGTAGAATATATACAGAAAATGTACGCACATATTACATGCAGAAAATAAATAGTGAGAGTTATTTTCTCACTATCAGATTTTCATCACTAGAGCGATGAAGATCTGAGCCCCATCATCTACATTAATTTATCTTGTGTTACCTTCACATGTACAAAATAATAGCTATGTAAATTGAAAAATAAAGTTTGAGAGAGAAAATAAACCTTGTTTACTTTCTCAGTTCTGAACATCTGGCCAATTGCTCCATACACAAGTAAGAAGTACTAGCGTACATATTAAGTAGATATAGTTTCCACCACTGGGTACCATAAACTTTTAGCACTTGGATTGAGGGGATTGATTAAATAATTTAGCACAGAAAGAGACATGAGCAGACCTCACGTTTGGGTAGACATGAGCACAACAACTGAGCTAACTTTTTTATTCCCTTTGTACACCTGCAGCATTCCAAGGAGAATCTGCAGTTGTTCTTTAAATACATTATATTTTGTTCAATGTCTCCCCAAGTTACTCTGTTTGGTCATATATCATGTTGTAATGCTTCAGATCACCAAGGTGCCAGTGCAGACGTGCCTCGAAAAGAAAGACTGCCAATCATGCGTGGAACTGAGGGACCCTTACTGTGGCTGGTGTGTCCTGGAGGGCCGGTGAGGATCATGCACACAAGCATGAATGCACTTACAAAATGCACGCACACAGCCACAGACTAACACCAGCACCCACACATGCAATTCCATTTGTAAAACACAGCGGGGTATTTGTTCAGTGTTTTATTGCAGACACTTTTAGTACTCCGCGGTGTTTATATTCCATCTCTTGTTGTCCGTGCAGCCGTAAGGAATTAAAGCTGTTTGTCAGCCTCATGCAGCGAAGGCAGCCTGTGCAATTTACTCTCATCAGCCTATATTTATCAGGGTCTGGAGGGCAGAGAGGGTTGTATGTATCATGTATTTTAAATCCCTGTGCATCCATGTACAGGTGAAAACTACTCATTCATTCATATTGTGGTCTCGTGCTAGTGTATATTTTAGTTGGATTTGTCTGTTGCAGCTGATTAATGGTGAGTCTGCATCATGTGCTGATTCTACCTGCAGTATATATGTCATAGTTATTATAAGTGCGATATTTACATCCGAGCAGGATTTATTGCTTTCCGCTTTTATTCAGACTTTACTTAAAAAATGTTCTTTAGCACTAACAAACCTATATGTCACTTGGGCATATGTTGTTATTCACAGAAGCTCATTGAAAGTCTGTTAGAGTATGTAGTCTTTGTTTTTGAGGCCTTGTGGAAGTGTTTAAACTGATGGGAACTGTTCGTCCTTCGTCTGAAGGTGTACCAGGAGGTCTGAGTGCCGACGGGCAGAGGAGAAGAATGGCTGGCTGTGGAGCCCCAGGCAGCAGTGTGTCAAGATTGTCTCCTTCTATCCCCCAAACCTTTCCTGTAAAAAGACTCAGAAGGTACAGCCGTTTTTCGCTCTTCACTCATTCTCGTTCACTTTCTCCCTTTGTTCGGTGCAATCCTGTTTTTTTTCCTCTCTATCATTCTTGCAGTGCTTAACCCCACTTGCATGTCCGTCATACAAACACATAGTCTGAGTAATAAACTGTTTCCATTGTGAATCACAGACCTTGGGCTCACAGTCTTCTGCTATGTATTGATCGATCCAGAAAACTCCAAACTCGCTTATTATAACTGACCTGGCTGATTGTGTTCACAGCCTTAAGATGGAGAGACTGTCTTCTGCTCTTTTTCTCACATGTTTTTTTTTTCTTTCCTCTGCTTCCCAACTACTTCTGTCACTCCTGTTCTTGCTCTTGCACTGACTCATTCTTAGTTTCCTATAAAGGGCACCACTTTTCTCCGTTTTCTTGATACTTGTATAACAAAAGTATTGTAACACATGTTATGCAAAGGGTTTTAACTATACTGACAGAGAAATACAATAATGTATGTTTATAACATTCAGCCAAACTTGGTGAAAAGGGGATTAATAATATTTTCTACTGATATCTTTTAAATATGCTCTACTCCTTTTTAATTGTCAGGTAAAAATCAACATCCCCTCCCTTCCTGTCATCGGGCATTCCGACCGTCTGCACTGCACCATCGACTCTTTCAGGAGTGACGGTTCAATGTCTGACTCTGGTCAGGTCTCCTGCGATCTGCCTCCCCCTTCCCTTATACCACATACACCAGAGGACCAAGGTACGGCTTTGTGCAGATAACCTGCTCTATAACGCAAAGACAAGTTGCTTTCCATTAAAACACAGAAAGAGACAGAAGTCGGTTACAGATTCCTTCAAGGCCATGTCTTGTATCATTAATTTTGCTTTTTCATTCAAATTTACTTAAGTTTAATTGAATTTATTGAAAAGATTGCCCTTTGAGAAATGACATCTCATTTTCACTCAAATGTAGAAAACACATAAAAACATGTGCAGACAAAACATCATTACATGATATACACCGTAGCGACACAAATAGACAGTTCACTCCCCCTCTTCCCCTCACTATCCTGCAATCTCAGTACTTAACAAAAAAGAAAAAACAAATAAATAAAAAATATGTAAATTTAAACTTGTCTTAACCACAGTAATTTAGAATACCAACATAAATCCCTGTAAAACCACTCCTCAGTCCTCGGCTAATGCAGCC
This sequence comes from Apogon talboti, assembly GCA_037367365.1. Taxonomy (NCBI): domain Eukaryota; kingdom Metazoa; phylum Chordata; class Actinopteri; order Kurtiformes; family Apogonidae; genus Apogon; species Apogon talboti. The sequence goes on along the minus strand of JAPQRQ010000023.1, from coordinate 26,267,207 downwards.
CATTCTAACCCTTCACTTCCTTTGTCTTCAGACTTTGTGGCCGTGGCCATCAAGATTTTCGTCAATGACACTGTGGAGCTCGCCATGCGGGATTTCAAGTTCTACAACTGTGCTGCCACTGTGAAGAAAGCTGAAAACACACCGTGAGTCAGACTCTTAATCTATCAGTTCTGCTCTGTCACTCTCAGAAAATACACAGTGACACTGAACACAGCATCAACTGACAACCTTGATGTAAATGTATCACCGTGCATGAACAGATGAGAGATCAAGGCTCTGTTTGTAAATTGTGATGCATGGTAGTTTTGAACGCACCTCTTGCATTTTCTCTCTTCCTTTTATTACCAAAGCAAGGAAATTGCCTCAGTTTCCTTTTCATTAATCAAAAAATGAAAGTCGATCTCACCATTTTTTTCCCTCGCTTATTTTTTTTTTCGTCATTTCTTTTACGCCGAGGAATGCGTGATGAACGAGCTTTGCTTATGTGAAGTTGCACAGATCCATTTCATTGTCAGCAGCATGGATTTTTTTTTCTTTTTTCTGGATGATCTTTGATGAGTTTGCATGTTTTAGGTTTTGTTTGTGTTTGCTTTTATGTATGTGTGTGTGTGTGAGCACATGCTTAATTATCTGCATGAAAGCATTTTCCTCCCAGCTGTGTTAATGTATCTCTGTCATTTTGTGTCTTTAGGTGCATGTCATGTGTGGCCAGTCCGTGGAGTTGCCAGTGGAACACAGCTGACCACACCTGCAGTGACATGGACGACACCGTGGACGGTCAAACTATCATCAAGCATCGTCAGGTTTGGGAATTCAAGCATTAAAAAACAGGGGGAATGATGTAAATGTTAATGTCAGCGGGAAGTGAAGCAGTTGAAAAGTATGTAATGACAAATGCAAAACTTTAGGAGACAGGTCTAATCACAACCTGTCTCAGCCTGACTGATCCAAATGCCTCCAAAAAATTAATAAAAAATCAACTCAAATCCTGGTATCAGCTGCCACCATCTTGCGTGACAAATGTTGTTGGGTGGAGGATATCAATTTACAAGTCGGCAGATGTTACAGCGATACACTTATCTGTCGCACCAGATGAGGGTGTCCGTTAAGTGGCTGGGGTATTTAAAATGTAAATGATTAATAGGGAGTGTCTGTTTTTGGGATTTCTCAGGGAGTAAAGTGTCCTCAGTTTGAGAATCCAGATCCTGTGCTCATCCCTGTGGGCTACAAGACACGCATTAGCTTCGAGGGCATCAATTTGGATCGTCATCAGGTCAGTCGGAGTAGGCACAGAAAAAACAATATACATTATCAACTGACCTCAACTTAAGGAGCTAGACTGAATACAGCGTCTATGTTGATGTTTGTCCTTGTCTTCAGAGTTCCGGTTTCACTATCGGTACAGAGATAATGAAAAATGTGGAGGAGGAAGTCGCCTTTGAGGATGGGCCATTCTACACCTTCAGTGGCTTTAATGTGAGTAGGGCTGTTTGATATTTGCTTGACATTTCCCTTGACTTGACCCTTGAACGTGTCTGTTCACACTGATTTGCCAATTTTCTCCTTTATCAAACTTGCCTGTATCACCCTGTCTAATTTGCCTCCCACTCAAAAGAGGTCCCAGAACTATGAGTGATTTGTGATCTGATGTATCAAAGAGAAATTTAGATTAGTTCTGCAGAGTGACACATCCTTTAGAGAACATTTTTGGAAGTAAAAAGACCACCTGTCTGTGCACTGCAGACTTTGTTCCAGGTTTAAAAGTCAAATCACCTTTTAGCTGCTTTCTCAGTCACTTTGATATTCTCTAGCTCCCTCTAATGGACAGACTCCCCTCTGTAAAGTTATTTTAGCTCTATATCCACATTGTGAATTCTGTGATTGGGAAGCTCAAACGGTACCTAGCCCCCAGCTATGTTCTTTTTCTAACATTGATTTCTTCAGCTGAAAATCTGCCAGACTGGGTATAATTTTTTTTCTTCCTTTTTTTCCCTTGGCATGAGGGAGCGGCAGCCCACACTATTTGCCGAGAAGAGCTTAAGTGCCATTAATCACTGGATTCTGTATTAATAATTCATTTTCTTCCAATTTCTTAGTTTTCCTACGATAAGTCACCAGAGACCAATGTTCTTTTCTACGTGAAGGACAAGGAGTCAGGCAAGAAGATGGACAGCACACTGAACGGTATGCCCTCACATTTTAATGTGGCGATCTTATTTAGAATGCCCTGAGAGTAGTCTGCTAGTCCCAGTGTGCTACCTCCATGAGATTTAAGGAAGCTACCCTTAATCTTTAACCGAAAATTAATCAGAAAATTAATTGGTAATGACTGTGGCATTAAGCCTGTTTGACAGAAAAAGAGGATTCAGACGCATCCATAACTAATGATTCTGAGTCATGTTTTACATTTTCCTTTCATGTAAATTAAAAAAAGATGTTATGAGATATAAATCCTGGTGTCTTGGCTTTCAAATATGAACTTATAGATATCTATGCACCATTTTATATATAATAT
>JAPQRQ010000023.1:26252734-26264635 GCA_037367365.1 Apogon talboti | reverse complement strand
CACACACACACTGTGTTTTAAGTGTATAACACTTCAGTAATATACTTGTGTTCCCTCTCTCACCACCTCTTTTACAGTCACCCTGTATAACTGCTCCGTGGGACGTCAGGACTGTAGTCTTTGTAAGAACGCAGACCACAAGTACAGCTGTGTGTGGTGTGCTAAGCAGAGGGCGTGTGTGTACGAGAAGCTGTGCGTTCCTGACCAACAAGGCTCCGTAGATCCGTCTAACACAGAGTGCCCTGACCCTGAAATCACAGATGTGAGTCACAATGTCGACATCACTTTATATTGACCTTTGAACTAGAAACAGTATTTACTTCAGAGACTTGTGATTAGCAGTGAGACGGCATTGACATTGATGATTGGATTATTGATTGCAGCAGTGTAGTGGCTGGTTTTTTTTTTCTTTTCCCTTTTTCCTCCCTCTCTCTCGTCTGTCAGGAGAGAAGTTGAAAGTCTGAATCTCCTTGAAGGCATGTTTCTTTGATCTGAACCACATCTAGATTAGATCAATAGTTTCTTTGCGCACTAATTATTGGAGCCTCATTGTCATTGACAAAGTCCTTTAGTCTTTGCTGGGATGTCAACGTGACAAAGGTTATGCCAACACTCATGAGATCCTGATTGAAAAACAACGGCTGATGTGTCTGTATAAACAAATTAGTAACGCCTTCTAATTACGAGATTTATCAAAACATCAGAGAAAAAGGTGATCTTATTTTTTTGCATATCTTTTATTAGGCTTGTCCTGCATTTTTGTACATTTGTTAGTTTTGACTTCAGGTTCATTATTATATTTATTTTACTTTTGCAATTTTGTTGCACATTAAAATAAACACCTTTTTTAAAATAATGTGATATTCACTGTTGTTTCATGTTATATTTTTTAAAAAAAAACCTTTTAATTACACATCTTTGTGCATCAGTTTTGATCTGGAAAACAAATTTTATTTACCACTGTATTTTAATTGCTTATTATTGTTATTTGAGAATTTATTATTCTCAAATAACCATTATACTGACATAAATAGTCCAACATCTGTCATGCTTCAGTACATGCACACACATTGTCCGTGCAGACATGATGACTCCTATAGTTTGTAATCCTCTACTGTGGCCTTGAATATTAAACACTTCAGCTACAACTATTCAACAGACTTAAACAGATTGTGTAAATCTCTTGTATGTTCTTATTGCACAACTAATCTGTTTAAATCCATTTCAAATCCCCTATTTTACCGCACACCCTCCCCACCCCCACACTGTATCTCCATATCCAGATCATCCCTCTTTTTGGCCCACTGCAAGGAGGCATCTCCATCACCATCCGTGGCTCCAACCTAGGAATCCATAAAGAAGACATTGTAAGCATCACTGTGGTCGGGGAGCCCTGTATTCATCAGAAGGAGAAATATTCTGTCTCAACAAGGTAATTGCGCAGCATCATGTATTATTGCAGATGCATGTGCAGGAACACGCACATCATCCATCTGTTGTATGAGTCTGGTCAAATTGAATACTGTGAGGCTTTCTCCCAAAGTCTGTTTTGTATAATAGTGTATTAAATGAGTGTTTTCCCTTTCATTGAAGTAACCAGGGTGCACATTTTAATTCACTAATTATGCCATTCTGTTGATTAGATACTCTCCAAACAAAATTCGCATCATCATTTATAAGAAGGAATAACAGCCAGTGAAAGTCAGCCCTCAGTAATGCCTTTGTCCATTCAATCACATATTTACTGTACAGTGTACAGTATGATGGATGGCACAATCTGTTTTGCTTTCAGAGCAGCTCTGATTCTTCGCAATATGCATTCACCACAGTGTTGTAAACGTAAAGCAGTGATTTGATAGCATCACACATTTGATACAGCTTTTTTCCGGTGGTCTTTTCATGCTGCAGACGTTCTATTCCACCTCATCCAAAAGGTGCATTAAAGGGCTGAATGCTGCAGAAAATGATGGAATGAAGTCTTACAAATGCACTTCAGTTACAGCAGCGTGTAAAATGTGTTTGGTTCATAGAAACGGCTTATGAAGAGGAAAACATCCGCTTTATTGTCCTATAGCCACTAGCCGAAGCCATTGACACCTGGCGGGATGGATACATGTTTGTGACAAATCCTTGCCCCACCATCTGCATGATGAGACATTAACCAGGATTTATGAGGCTGGATGGCGTGTTTTTCACTCCTAAATCATCCACATTTGCTGCTTAAGTATTGTATACCTCTGATAATTTTGCTGGCCTGCATTGTCTTCTATATGTTCCAGCTCACACGCTCAAGGTTTTTTTAAATAATTAATTTCTCCACGTCACAGTTTCAGCTGTTATTTGTGCACTCGTGACTTACCTATTAATCTGAACAAGGCCTGCTGTGTTCTGCTGACCCCTTTTATTGGCAAGACATTTTCCTTTGGGACCACAGAAGACTTGAATGTTTTTATTTATCACACAATTCTCTATAAACTCTAGACATTGCAGTCTGCACAAATTCCCTATGGCTCCATTTTCTGAGACACTAGAATTCGCCAATCTGGCATCAGAATTCATACTGTGTTTGAAGCTGCTTACTCACCAGCATACGTCAAACAGGCCCGGACCAGTTAAGCATGTCTGCCTAATTAAAAAAGTAAACCGTTTCATTTTTTACTTCATTTCTAATTTCACCGCTTTGTAAAGTTAGTTAAAAGGAAACGTCTGTCTAGTCTTCTTCCAGTAATTGTGATGCAAATCTAGCCCATTTGGATATATATATATATATATATAGATATTTACTATTTTTCTCATTTCTGCAGCTTAGACGTCAGGCTGGGAATCCTGTCCAAAACTGACCCTGATCTCTTTTTGGGCATGTTTTTGACAGACTGGGTGGAATTAGGAGTATGTGTCTAACTTACATGTTTTCATGTTCTTTTGTTTTTGTTTTCCTGTCCAGTGTGGTGTGCGAGATTGGCCCTTATGACCCACAGAGAACACACTGGGGTGCAGTGGAAGTGGAGGTGAAAGGAGGAAAGAGAGGAACATCCTCCTTGCATTTCACCTACAGGGTAATGCTCTTTCCTGCAACTGCATGTTCTTCAGCTGCACAGTTCCTATTGAGATGAAAATCAAGACATCTAAAAGCTTTCAGCAGGTTTTGTTGTTTTATTGCCTCTTATGTTTTCCATTTTCTAACGGTAGAGAGCCCCTTATCAAAACATACCAAGGGCATGTCATTTAAGGCGAATGTGCAAATACACCATCCTAATATATTGGCAAATTAAGCCCCTAGATGCTGTCATATTACAATGGTAATACAACATATGATAAGCTAGAATGTGTACGCGTTCCTCTTTAACCAGATGCTGTGCAGTAGTCCCCTTTTCTCTCTAATACTTTAACAGGCTACAGCGTAGATATTTAACTGGCTTTTCCCATCTCTGGCTCTGCTAAAGCTTCCCACAGGGGAGTGCTTTGCCTAACTGTTTGCTCAGCAAATTAAGGCAGATGTGATGCTTGTATGTGTGCGTGAATGTGTCTTTGTGTGTGTGAATGTTTCCGATAGAGAGGGGAAGATCAAGGAGGGTGAGAAAAACTGTGTGTGTATGACATGGCACTGTATCTGCCTGTGTTACTCTGAGTGAGCGCGAGTTTGCCTGCAGGCAACTCTGACAACTCTGTATTCTCTACATTCACTCTGTATATCTTGTAACCTCTCCTCCCCTCCAGGACCCAATTCTTGAAGCAGTGAAGCCTGCTAGGGGTCCTAAAGCTGGGGGCACCCTCATTACTATTTCTGGGAAATTTCTGGACACTGGCAGTAAGGATGATGTCCAGGTTACCGTCGGAGGGGTGGACTGCTTTGTGTAAGAATTTCCTCGTCTTAATAATTGTCATTCACGCCAAAGACCAATTCTGCTTCAATTCAGTGTCTTCAGTTGATAAGTGCTACTTGTTATTCATACATTGTATTCTATGCTAATTCTACAGTATGCAGACTTTGAAGGCTGCAAAGTGATTTTTTTTCCCTCCCCCCTTATTCCTGAAGCGAAAATGGAGTTGACCTTAACTTTGGTGTCATAATCAGTATTTTTTCCAACTATTTGCCTTCACCACGGATGTCGTGTTGCAACCAGTCCACAGTGACATTTTATGCAGAGGTTACAACAAAATAACGAGCTAGAGAAGCAGCAAAGCCAGGATTTAACAATCTGTCAGGCTGCTGCCATGTTGGCTCCCACTGCACTGTGACCTTGTGCGACCCCACTTCCCCTCCTCCAGCCAGCCAAGGCTGAATTATGTCCTTGTCTTGGCAGGGAGCAGTTCGGAGAAGAGATCACCTGCAGAACTGGTGAATACCGAGCGGACAAGGTCCCCTCTGACCCTCTTACCATCACAATGAAGTATGGAAAGAGTACCACAAAAAGCATCCCAAGTGCCTTCCAGTTTTTGGAAAACCCCACTGTGCTAGACCATAACCCCAAAGGAAGCTTTGCCTGGTCAGTTTCAACCTTCTTGTATTTCAGTTCTCATTCAAGTGTTTGTCTATTTTTTTTCTATTGAACACACGCAGATTATAATATGCAGAAAAAGATATTGTGATTATTTTGATAGTTATTACTATGTGGGTCAAAGTGTTAATAGGGATGGTAATTTTTTATTTTCATTATCACTTAAAAATACAAAAATGATGATTGCCGGGCTCTGTTCCAGAGCCGCATGCTCCCTTTTGTCTAGAGAATATGATTTGTAGGTCGGGGCATCTCTGTAGCGCCACAATGCTTCATCTGTAATGAATGTTGTTATGACCGTAGGTGCCTGGATATGTTTTTGAAATGGGGAAGAAAATGTGGAAAAACACACAATTCTCTGTGGTTCTCTGCGTCCTTCCCCTGAAAAATAATGCTTACTAATAAATACAGTTGGAAGTTAATTTATTGCATTTTTATATCACCTTACCTCTTGGGTTAAAAAGTGTACATCTGGATTATTGAGATTAAAAAATAATGCGTCAATAAAAGTCTGTGGATCAGGACAGGAAATGATAATTAGAAGAATGGTAATTTCATATTTGGAACATATATGCAATCAGGTAATTAAGTTGCTATTTTTAATGTACCTGAAAACTCAATGTAAGCACAGGGAAAATTACAGTACTGTATTTCTAGCCGTGTTGATAATCCAACGTTTTTTTTCCATTCGTACTCATGTAATGATAGCATTTGACTCATCACCTGCAGGGTTTTTCCTGATTTTCACTTTGCGGGTTTGCTTCAAAAGACAAATGTTTGAGACGGTTAAATTTCATGTTTTTCAAAGCAGTAAAAAGCTCACTTTTCCTGAAATGACTGCTTTTTGTCCGGTTGAAGTATGTGGCTCCCAAATCTATAAAGGGCAGGTGGCCAGGATGCCGAGAGAAAAATGCTATCATGTCAACAGCCTTAATGGACAAAGGACAAGAGAGCTGTATCACTAATACCTCACTTTCCCTTTAAACATCTTATACATTATTGATTTTAGAGTAGAAAATCAAAACATTAATGAAGAAAATACATGTTTAGTTGACATAACAAGGTCAAACAGAGCAGTAAGCAAGCGTCTAACCGTCGGAAACCTTGGAAAAGGCTACTAATGCCAGGATCCTTTATCTTTTTTGAAAATGTGTTTGTCCTCGAAGGTTTAGTGAAAATGTGTGTTCAGAATATTTTCACCGCTGCTTTCTGGCTAAAGGGGATACAAATGCTAGTCTTTGATGTTGTAACAAACTGCTTGATGATTGCTGAAAATGGATGCATTAGAGGGTTACTTTGCTTTTCAGTGCAGTTGAAGGCACTGTGCTACATGAGTTTAGACACACAGACTGGAACAACAGACAACCAGATACTGTAGGCTGCTCAAAGGATAAACTAATTTGTTTTCGTCTCCAGTGAAAACTACCCCAGGTGCAATTTAAGAACCATATCTGGCCTCTGCTAACAGTCCCCAAGACCTCATCCTGTACTTGTGTTAGTTGCGGAAACATTTGCTTTTACCATTCATCATGTTTTTTCGACGTGTGTGTGTGTGTTTTAGTGGAGGGAGAAACATTGTGGTAACTGGCTCTGGCTTTGACCTGATCCAGACTGCACTCATCAATGTACAGGGAGACAACTCGTTAGCTATAGAGGTAAGTTTCCTCCATTTCACTTTCAGTTCTCCTTTTTTTTTTTTTTTTTAACTTCCGCTCCATCATCACATCATTTTCTCAATTATCTCTAACGGTCTCTCTAGCAATCTCTCTAACAGTGATTATTTTTTGGACTTTTGGCTGCTTTCTACATGTCTTCCTTGCAGAGAGTTTCTTCTTTTCCATCTGTTACTCTCCTCACAGCAGCAGTGCTATCCATCGATCTTTTCTACATCTCATGAGCCCACGACTAGAGTGGTGATTCATTCAAACTCTGTGAAGCATTTCCACTGTTTGAGCATGCACACACATATCTCCACTCCACCTTGTTTCCTCTGATCAGTGAGATCCCATAAGCCTGTATTACTTCCGCTCACTTTTTAAAGTATAAACCTGTAGAATTAGAGATAGCAGCACCACTGTTTCACCCTTCCCAAAATATAACTATGTTCCTGTTCCAGCTCAATCAAATCAAATAGGCTCTGCCAGGGAACTTGAAGGAATAGTGCACAGCTTGCCGGTGCTTACCCCCCAGTGTACTGGTCGGTGTTAAGCAGTGGCAATTTTGTTCATTTCATTTTAAGGGCTAAATTTAATACCAGCATTAAGGTTGCACAAGATTATGCCACTATGCCGCTCTTCACCACTTCACTTCCAGCCAAGTCCCTGGTCCCCACTACCCAGGGACAGGGGAGATTTGAAGGGACTTCTGGCTGCCACAAACTAGCAGCAGATGTAGAATGTTATCTCAAAGACCTTGGCTGGTCAACGTCTAAAGCTTTTCTTGGTTTAAGTCTAGCCACTGAACTAGACCCAAATATTTAGTCATTATGGCTGCTAGCCTGCTGTGAAAATATGTTGATTATGTTGCAGGTCAATTAGTGGCACAAAGCAGTGATGGGTTTTTGCTTTGAGGACCCTCCAGCATCCATTTGTAATTTTCTTGTGTACATTAGCTGTTAAAATCGAGTCATTTAAAATCAAGTTAAACTGTAATACCTACTGTTATTAAACATTAACGCATGCATCTAACATGCATTTAACAATAGTGTTAGTGGTCGATTGATAGTGGATTTTTAAAGCCCAATGTAATAATTGTAGTTTAAAGCAGGAAAAGTCAATAACCCATTCATCGCCCAATACGATCCCTATCCCTCCCAACACAATTTCAGAACTTAAAGGAGGAGGAAAATCAGGGGGGAAATGGCGTATATCTGCAGCTCTGTCTCAAAAAAAAACAGAGATAAAATGGCATCGCTTGACGCTGTTATGGTAAAATGAAGCCACTTTTCCAAGCTTTTGTGTCAAGATACTAATAGAATCTCATCAGCAATTGGTAATTATAGTTGTAAGTCATGTATTTAAGCCTTCTACTTGTCTGAAAATGACTGTGATTGGCTAAAATCAATGTGTCACTTGGTAGATTTTCTAAAGCCTGAAAACACAGGCGTGGAGTTGATATAGAACTCTCTTGTCCTCTTGGACTGCTGTAATAAGTTAATAAATAATGATGAAAGTTATTATGGAATTTTTGAGTGATACTAAAAAGCTATCAAGTACTGCAGTTTAAAAAGGCATTATTCATGTGTGTATTTACATTTCACTTTCACTGGTCATGTGAAAATCAAAATAATACATTTTTGTTTTGTTCTTTTTTTTTTGAGGTGATTAAAAAAAGTGAATTTCCCCCTCAGGATCAATAAAGTTTATCTATATCTGTATCTATAAATACCAAAATAATTAAATATGAATTATGAATGAATATCGATCTAACTATAATATAGGTGGGAGTGAAATACTGTTTTTACTTTTTGATCTATGATTCTCTGTAAAGTTTACTGGTCTATTATTAGCCGTCAGCCACCACTGCTGCCAGCCTCTGCCCACACTGATAGTTTGTGAAATAGCCAATCGGTGCCTCCATCTAAAGTGCATGTTCATATTTTTGCAGCCTTTGAACAGAAGCACACTTTTGAAAGTGCATTTTGAAAGATATCAACTCATTCCATCCCGGCTTAAAATTTTGAAAAACACTTCTCAGTGCCACTGGTGCCTCTTTTCTCTGCCTTTTGAAAACTTGAAAATGCTATGTAGGATTCCGGTCACACAGAAAAATGTCAACGCTGTATTGAAACGATCAGAAAGTGTCAGAATATTGCCATCAGTCCGGTTAATCAAAAACAAATAAGCCAAGCCAGAGGAGGAATGGCTCAACGTGATGATTTCTGATTTATCAGAGGCGGCAATTCTGCAATGGTGGAGTGGGATTTTAATAGACCAACTGAAAAGACCTGCATAATTTACCTTTCCCACTGTAGCAAACCAGGCTTCCTCCCACCAACCCCAAAACGCTCTTCCCTCACACATCAACAACATTAACTCATTGCCTCTCTCAAAAAAACTTCTGTGCCACTGTTTTGCTTTCTGTCAACATTGAAAATTGTTATTATATTCTTTTCCTTGTTTTGTCTGAATGTTTTTTCTTTTATTTGCTTTTACATATTATGAGGAAACATTATAATCTTGTTTATTTCTGTTTTTCTCTGTTTAATATGATCAGCATGCCCACAAGAAGAATGACTCGGTCATCCAGTTCTGGTCTCCTACAGTCAACTATTCCCAGAGCCAGCACCTTAAAACATACATCCAGTTGGACAACTGGGTGAAGGAACTGAAGCCTTTCGACTATCACCCCGACCCCATCTTTAACGACCTGCCCAAGAAGGTCATCACCGAGGCGAGCATCATCATCGTCACTGTGAGTACAGAGCACTGAGGCTCAGTGCTTTTCCTGAAGAGTCAGTCTCTTTGTGCAAAGAAATTAAGAGGAACTGTGTTATTTTCTGACTCGGAGAGAAATTGCTGAATTGCATATTTACAGTCTTTTGCTGCCTAAATTATTGTTGGGTCCATTAAAAACAAAATAAAGCAAGTGGCTGCACATTTACTACTTAAGCTTAGTTTTGGAAGTTAATTGAACAAAATGTACATTAGTGCTGAGGAAAACCTTACCTTCCTGACACCCAGCAACGCATTTTTGTCTTCTTGTAGAGGACAAGAGTTTCACAGCTGTATTGAAAAATAAATAAATAAATAAATAAATGCTGTCCACTCCAAAGGACATTCCATAAAACTTGTTGCATCGCACTGTTTCCATTAAAGGCAAATACTTAATGTAAAAAAGCCAAAACTTGTACTTTCCTGGGTGTCAGGAGGATACAATTATAAATATGAACAGATAGAAAATAAAGTCTTCATGTGAATATTTGTTCCTCTAAATAATGCAATAAAATTTACAGAAAAGCACACTGTTGCTGGCATTAAGAGGATATAACATATATGTGCTAAGATAAGCCAATCATTAGAAAAAAGTACTAGAATGTTGCAGTCAAATGAAGGAAATCCCAATAAACAAGTAGTTCAACTCATTTTATTTTGACACTGATCTTTTTACTAATTTGTCAACTGTTCTTTTTTGGATTCCCTTTTGGAAATTTCTGTGAGTAAATATAGCAGTAAAGTAGTCAGAAAAGGTAGAGGCAAAAAAACAACTCCTTTTCAATTACTGAGAGCCTTGCTTCAAGCTAATTTAACCTTTCTTGTATTCCAGACTGCATTAAAAATAATTGAAAGCGGGGCTCCAAGTGTATAAAAGGAAGTGCACTTTAGAATGAAGTGTATGTCACAGTGCCAGAACTGTAGGTTCGACTGGAGATGTGCCTAAAATTACTGGCGTAAAAAGTGAGAAATGATTTAAACGTATTCTTACAATGAATAATCCTATATAATCCTAATCTCTTTAATTGCTTTTGGCACCCACATGGTAAAACATTAACAATATGTACTGATGAGCTGCCTAACACTTTATAAATTATTAGAAATGAAAACACTAGCAGTACTTATTTGACTACATACCATGTGATCCATCTATAATGCTGTACATGTAGTTGTTTTTCTTTTCTTCTTTAATGCATAATGCTAATCATGACAATTTAATCAACACAGTGAATGTTTTCCTACAGGGTCGAGGTTTCTCCAAGGCAATGACTGCCAAAGAGGCTCAGGCGTTTGTGGGTGATGTTCCATGTTTGGTCAACACGCTTCAAGATGACAAGCTGTTCCTGGACCCACCTTCCACCCCACCACGGGCTCGTTCTAGGCGGCACCGGCGAGACACCAGACCAGAGCTGCTGGACTTATTGGTCAGACCAAATAAATAAACACAGACGACACAAAAACACAGATTTGCCAATGGCAGCCTGCATCCCAAGTTGTTATTAAATTATATTTAATTACAGCTGAGCTGCAATTGTGATGAATGCTGCAACCTCTCTCCTCTGTAATTCCTCTAAGTAATTCCTCTAAGTGAGCTATTTCATTATAGTGGCTGAGCCGCGTGAAGAAGTGACACCACTGGGCTCAGTATATTTGTGCATTTGTTCAGTTAATGTGGCTTCCAAACTTTCAGGTAGCCCAGGTACTTTAAAAATACTGAAAGGTCTTGCAGCTGCTTAGCAGAACTGTGGGCAATTATGTAGATTCTCCACTGTTGCTGTTTCCTCTCCCACACTGTTGAACCTATACCACTGACACATACCTGCATAATTTTCAAGGTAAAATGTTGAGAGCTTGTGCAGATAATAAGATTCTCTCTGTTTATCCACAGATCAAGTTTGGAAACGGGGAGTGGGTGGTCGGCTCGGTGCAGTATGAGAAGAAGAATGATTTGTCTCTGTACATCATCATCCCTGCTGTCATTGTGCCAATGCTGCTCATCATTGCCATCTCTGTCTACTGCTACAGGTAAACTGTTGAGTCATAACAGTTTGGTTCATTTACATTTCATTTAATTAAAGTGGATCAAGTTCTAAGTAAAACTTGCAACAAATCTGCACTCATTGAACTTACTCACCCCAGACAGTTTGACAGTCAATTAAATTACACATAAACAAGTATGATTTGGTGCATTTGCAGCATTTTAACTTCCCCAAAATGTAACTCTCCTAGAAAAAAACATTGCATTATATGTTACTAAACAGAAAACCTCAAGACTTAACTTCCAAAGTGCAGTAGTTCATAGTGAGTACTTGACCTGTCTGTGTCGCTGTAATTGAGGCACCGGGTACTTAAGATTTCCCTGACTCTACTGGGATTTGTCTTGCTTTTTTTAGCTTGCACATTGTTCATTCTCTCTTAGGCCTTAAGTTTTAGCTGAGTAAACTTTTTAATTTTCTAGATCTGTACCAAAGTAGCTGTATAAATACTGTGTATGTGAAGCTCCACAATAGGGGAATCAGAGCCTCTAGGTTTAGACGCTTAAAAGATAACCTATAGGTGAACCATTATTTCATTACATGATGTTATTTCAAAACGGTCTTTATTTTGCCAGGATCTCGTTGGTTTTAGTATTTGCTAGAGGGCTGGCTCAATAATCAACTTTCCAGGCTTGAATAATCTATCTAGTGATTAAAGTTAGAGGCTGTTATGGAAATAAAATGGACAAGCTTTGTTGTTGTTGAGTCAGTTTTGTGTGCGATTGTCAGACATAATGGTAAGAGGGAAATGAGTTTGTTTGTGATGCCAGTTTTATTCAAGCTCATTTTTAAGGATAGGATTTAAAAGTACTATGCAACTAAGCAGAATAATTACATCATCTCAAACTAGAGAACGTAGACATATATATATATATATATATATATATATATATCTATATCTCTAATAAAACTCAGTCTCTGTGTTTGTAATCT
>JAPQRQ010000023.1:26218581-26252634 GCA_037367365.1 Apogon talboti | reverse complement strand
TATCTCATAAAACTCATTCTCTTTGTGTGGCATCTGTTAAGGAGGAAGAGTCAACAGGCAGAGAGGGAGTATGAAAAGGTGAAGCACCAGCTGGAGAATCTGGAGGAGAGTGTTCGGGATCGCTGCAAAAAGGAATTTACAGGTACTAAATGTGTAGCTGGGAAAAGGCATGGCAATATTGTTAATGCTCCTCAAAGGATCCATGTTTCTGAGAAGCTGTAAAGTAATGAAGTGCTTCATAGCCCTGATTATATTTCTTTGATGTATTGTACTGTGGTGAATTAAATAAATTCTCCCTCTTAACATCATGTTATCATCATTATGGGGAGCAGTTTTGCAGGAACAGTAATAGAAAACAATCTTTCACAGCTGAAATGATTTTTCCAGTTTTGCCTTTCGCGACATAATGATTGAGACAGATGAGTCACCCATAAGTGACAAAAACTGCTTATTAAAAAGGAATGAGGTGCTATTTTCTTGTTTCCGACTCTCAGACTTGATGATTGAAATGGAGGACCACACTAACGACCTGAGCGAGGGGCGAATTCCCTTCCTGGACTACAAGAACTACACGGATCGCGTCTTCTTCCTGCCCTCTAAGGATGGTGCCAATGATGTGATGATCACAGGGAAGCTGGACATCCCAGAGGCTCGGCGGGCCACGGTGACCCAGGCGCTCAACCAGTTCTCCAACCTCCTGAACTCCAAGACTTTCCTCATTAATGTAATTACTCTGCATGTGGAAGTGAATCATTTAATAGTCAGCTGTGTTTATATACTGATAATGGGATGCATGGAAACTGTCCAAGTTGTGATGGAAGTGGAGCTGTGGGGTGGCACTGTTGGTCTGTCGCCTAAAGAGAGGCCAAATCCCACCCATTCCAGTTGTCTCCCAGTGGACCTCAATAAAGACAGACAATTTATTTTTTTATTCCTATTTGAATTATACGTCATTTACACATATGATTTTTTTTCCATTTTTAAAGATCATTTTACAAGTTAGGAAAGTCGCAGTTTGTTGTAAAAAGTGTGAGACTGTGAAAGTATGCAAATATAAAGATACAAATCCAAAAGTCACAGAGGTGGAGGTGATCAATCTCCACAGTCTGTTCAGAGTCTGACGATGTCTCTGCGCCTTCATCTTGACCAAACCGTGGGGATTTTCATCTCTTTTAGTTCTTTTCACCTTGTACTTGGGGATCAAGTTAAAATCTGCCAAAACAGTTTTGATTTTGGTGATGGTAACATTTATCACATGCGACAAACTATTACTTTACTATCTTTACTACAGACTGTAATTTTCTTGGCTCGCAAAATTATATTTTAAACTAACAAAATGTTTAAAAGGCGACACAAATCGGACGGGATCAGAGTCGTTTATATTTTCTTCAAAGTGAGGTCCCATGGGGCACAGGGGAAGGGGGCGGGACTTTGGCTCCCTATTGGTGTGGAATGAAATATCACAAATATCTGAAAGGATTACATAAAGTTTGATTTTTTATCCCCAAAGGATGAATCCTACCCATTTCTGTAATCTTTTGACTTTTTCATTTGCTGTCAAACAGCAGGTCAAATTAAAATTCATACATGAAAAAATTGCCAAAAGGAAGTCTAACCAAGCTGCAGGCATGACTATAAACCCTTTTACCCTCACATGTCAAGTAGTGTAACTTTAATCACAAAATAAATAAATAGATGACAGGACTGGCAAGATTTCATTTTACAAAAGTGAGACACAGTGGAGTGAGATTCTTAATGATTGAATATTGCTGGCATAGAAACAGCCTCTGAGGTGTTAACTCCATATGTGTGGGTGATTACTCTCCCACTAATTGGTATCTTTTATAAGCCAGAATATTTTACACCGCTGAACTAAATTTACCTTGATAATTATTGTTTTCACCGGCATTAGTCTTTTGATTATTTAAAAGAACGTTATGCCGGATTTGCTTATGTGTGAAGCTGAATATGGTTCATCAAGACGCTTAATTTAGCTTTGCTTTTGTTGTTTTCTATGCACGTGTGATGATGTTTTTGTAGTTTATCCGTACCTTGGAGCGCAGTCATGATTTCAACGCCAGGGCGAAGGTGTACTTTGCTTCCCTGCTGACGGTGGCTCTACATGGAAAACTGGAATACTACACAGATATTATGAGGACGCTGCTGCTTGAACTGATGGAGGAATACGTCAACAGCAAGAATCCCAAACTAATGTTGCGCAGGTGAGTGCAGATTGGATACTATATTAAAAGATGGGGGTTTTAGATTTAATGGCACATACTTAACTTCAATCCTTTTAGCGCCCTTTGCACTGAAATTGTAAAATGTACTCTTTTTTTAGCCCTCTGGTTATTATCACTCCATAATTAATTCCTGGCACTGGTTTTATTACCCAGTTTAGGAGGACTGGGAATCATTTCAAGATGTTGTGGACTGTTTCATTCTGTTGCCATGTTTTCTGTTGAATTTTTGCACTGACTACTGTAGTACATTATCAAGATCCAGGCTGCTGCTCAGTCTACCCCAGTCCTCCGTCTGTTTGTCCTTCTGTTTTCTTTTTTCCCTCCCTGGAACACAAATTGCTGAAAGATTCTTCATTTCCTGTTCCTTTTCATAATCATCTTTTTCATTTTCCGTATATTGGTCATTGTAAATACAAATATTATTACATTTCTGCAAGTCTTTTAGCACAAGAACTATGAATTTTTTTAGCAGAAAAACATACATCGAGCTCGAAAAAGACATTCATCTTGGTACCTAACAATTGTTGTAAAATTAAAACACTCTCCCTGCTCTCAACCCTGATCCAAACATCACTCCACTGATACTAATACTGAATATTACCTCAAGCACTTGAGCTGAAAATTTTACTGACACAAATCCTATTTTTACACCTTTACTTTTTTACACAGAGGAGAGCAGAAAAATCATTAGAAAAATTAGCAACAACATGACACCTATTTAATACAATTTTGTGATGACTGCGAAAATAACCGCCACTGTTTATTGCTCAATGAATTTTTAATTTCAGAAACTTGCCAAATGCTGAGAACGTCTCTCAGATAGTACCTACCTCCCTTGGCATTAGGTCATATTAGTGTCTGTAAGCAGCTAATTGAGTAATTTTAGTGACGCCAACAGCCTTTATGAAAAATCCTAGGCTCTAGTGTTCTTCACCAAATCTCTCCACTGAAATGATAGTGTCAAGGTCAGAAAACCTCCTCTGACGCCCACCTCCCCTCCCTCAGCAGGATCCTCTTGTCTGACAGTACAGTCGCTCATCACTGCTGGGAGGGGTTTATGTGATCTGAGCTATCTGCTGGGCGTAGGCAAGCTGTGACTGGCTGTTATGCAAGTACACATCTTAATTATCCCCCAATGGAGAGCCTCATTATACTGATTAGGCCATTGTGCCACCAGAAACCTCCTTATATACAAGACATCTAATTAGGCATAATAACAGCTAACAACGGTGCCACCAGTGAATATATGACATTACCAAGGCCCAAATGGTCAAATGACCACTGTCATGAGTTAAAATATCCTGAAAGTGACAAGCTGGGCAAAAAAGTATTTAATTATTTTTTATAATTGTAATTTTTTTTTAACTGATGTTCTTTGTATTTAATGTTATTTTACATGGCTGCTTAGTTGTACACCCTTTCAACTAGTCAGTTCTTATTTCTGGGTTATTTTTGTGGACAAAGCAAGGAAGCAAAGGATCCTAAACTTTATTTATATAATACATCTGATTCTCGGTGGATTCTCCGTGTGATGCACGAAGTGTGAGATAACAAGGGTCTGGACTGTGGGTAAAAGTGGTATGAAAAACAAACCAGTCACATTCATAAGTTCAAGAGTATGCTGTGCCTAGATTTACCTGTCAAATGTCTTCAGCACCAGCTCCATTTATCAACATATGTGGTTTGTAACTTCTTCAGACTTTTATTCTAACAGCTGTGTTGAAATCTCTCTCTTTCATGTGCTTTCCAGGTCAGAGACGGTTGTGGAGAGGATGTTGTGTAACTGGATGTCAATCTGCCTTTATCAGTTTTTGAAGGTGAGTGTGTTTCATGTGCTTGGAATTGATTTAAACATACGATTATCAGGATTTTATCATTTTAATATATTGTACATGAAGAAGTAAGTGGTTCATAATTCTTTAATGAGTTTGATATAGAAAATGTATAATGAGTGGTTTGGTGAAGAATTAAACTAAATCGTCACTCAGCTCATGGATTTCTTAACTTCTTTCATTAGTTGTTTGTACTGGAAATAGGGTTTTATGTCTTCAAAACTGCTAATCACAGCAATTAGCTTCTTGACAACATCTGAGACAATGTCTAAATGGCTCGTGTATGTGTATCAGGACTCTGCGGGCGAGCCCTTGTACAAACTGTTCCGAGCCATCAAGCACCAGATCGAGAAGGGCCCTGTGGACGCGAGAGTGAAGAAAGCCAAGTACACCCTCAACGACACAGGCCTGTTGGGCGACGACGTGGAGTACTCTGTCTTGGTGAGATTGACTGACGTGTAGGCACATGCACATACACAGGCACGTCACACATATTCACAAATACATGCCCGCTGTCAAAAAAAACTGCACACATTGCTTTGAAATCGCATGGTGTTCTGTGCCTACTGAGCAATACAAATACACACATACTGTGCAGTTGCCATGGTAACCACCAAAACCCCCAGGCGACTGCCCGCTTTTGTGTGACATCAATTTTCAGTGTCAATGTTCCCAGCTCCAAAACGACACAGGCAACACATTCCGATATAGCGGTGAAAAGCGCGGCTTAGGTGAAAGTACTACAAGTCGGTACAACTATGGAGTACAAGCCACCTCCACAACCCCTCCTCGCCCTTTCCAACCTACACCTGCTCTCTACCCATTCGGGCAGTACACACTCAGAAAAGCCTTTTTGCTCAGGATCATGTTTCAGTAATGGAAGCTAATGTGAACACAGCTGTTTTCTGTTAAAGTCAGCACAAATAAAAAGACCCATGGGTAATGCCGTTGTCAAGGACAATTATCAAATTAGCCCAAATTACACGTCTCCCAGTGTGATGGATCGCCTTCTGTGATTGAATTACAGAGGGAGAAAAACGCGATGGGCTAGATTTCACAGACAGGCACAGTGTTTGCTATTCACTTAAAATCTCAGTGTGGTCTTTCCTTTTCACTTCAAACATGGACAGGCTTATGAGGTTGTTATGGCGATTGGATTGCTTGCCCCCTGTTTCAGTCTGTTGAGTGGCCAGTTAGTTATTTTTGACAGAGTGAGTGAGAGTGGGAGGTGAGGTGGGTCACAGTTTGCACCCGCTGAGCCTTGGTCATTAGCTGACCAAGGTGACAGGAGTCCTGTCAGGTGTCACCACACAGTGTGTGCGTGCATGCGTCCGTGCATACAGAAGCTTGTTGCCATGACGACAACATCCCTACAGAGGGACCTGGACGGTGGGTGTTCGTTTGTGGGTGGATGGCTGGGTGCTCTGGCCATATTTGAATATCTGCATATTGGTAGCTTGGGTGTGTAGGTGCTGCATTTACTTTTATCCCGTGTGTGTGTGTATGGTTTTTTTTTTTTTTTTCCAGACATTGCAAGTGCTGGTGCATGGCGAGGGTCCAGATGTGACGCCTGTCAAGGTGCTGAACTGTGACACGATTTCACAGGTGAAGGAGAAGATCATAGAGCAGGTGTATAGAAACCTGCCGTACTCCCTGAGGCCCAAGGTCGACAGTGTCACGCTGGGTGAGTAAATGAGGGCCACCTGAGTGGAGGGGAAATTGAAGCAGAAGCTATCCAATAATGATGAATAATGTGATGGTTACAGGGAGTCATGAGGATGTCAAAATGTAGTTATTTTTTTCCTGATTGAAATACATTTTTAATTTAATCAACATCCATTTCTCTGAATAAATACATTGATTATTAATTGCAGTGATTTTTAATAAATTATTCTGAATCTACTATGTTTGTTGCTTTCTTCCTTTGTTTGTAGAATGCAAAAAAGCTTTCCTGGGGTTGAAAAGTAATTCATAGTCAGCAACATGAACAAAGCCTTCCAAACAAAGTTTAGCTCACGACTGTAGTCAGAAACCTTGGGGACTGACTTAAAAGACTAAAACTCTATAGACATTTTCTAACATCAAAGACTTTTTTTTAATCCCACGCATGCTGTAGATCTCACTCCTTAATACATTTTTGAGATCTGTCTTGTTTCATGGTGAATCACAGATAACCTTCTTACGTTGTCGGTGCTTCTCAATGAGTCACATGTCACAGACGGTGCTTAACTTGTGTCAGTTTCAGGGTAATGGGGTGCAAGTCACCATTTCAAATCTGATTTACAAAATACTGACATGTCCCATCTTCACCACTGTATTTCGACATGTCACTAAATCCCAGACGTATGAGCTGAGCAGACAGTAAGAAGAAAAGCAGGATGTATTCCATCCTGCACATACTGTAGTTACAGAATAACCTCAGGGTAATTTGACCATTGATCACAAAAAAACCATCAGTGTTAAGAAAAGAAATGACACGACATGATAATAAACTGTGAAACACTGCAGCATACCCCCCTCTACTTCCATAATATGTAATAAGTATAATGTCAGCTTTGATAATTCTCCTTCCACCTTCTCCACAGAGTGGCGCCCAGGCTCTACAGGGCAGATTTTATCCGACCTGGACTTGACCTCCCAGAAAGAGGGCAGGTGGAAACGCATCAACACTCTGGCGCATTACAATGTGAGTACAGATCAAATGTCATACTTAATACAAGAATATATAGTTTTAAAATTCACAAACAAAAGCAACAGATAGTGAGGCAGTGGGGAATTGAACAGATGTTTGTGGGCGTGTGGAAGTGATTGGGGTTACCTATTTTTATGCCTTTTCTTGTCGAGGCTGAGCTCCATATCTGTGTGTCACACTGGTTTGCATGCGAGTTCTGTTTATGCCACATTTTCAGTCTTAGATATACAGTATACATCCTATCACTTTTCATCTTGCATACCACAGAAGTGCTAAACACTAGTGTGAATGCGTTTGTCTGCCTCATGTAATGTGAACTGTTGACTGATGACATTTTAACATAAGTCATATTAGCTCATGACTTAAAAATGATCAACAATAGGTATCTATGTCAATTAGGTGTACAAGGCATCACCTCTCTAACCACAACTTGAAACAAACAAAACTAGAGAAGTAAGTTGCAAAAGCAAACAGTCTTCAGGGCAGCCAGCAGGCTTTATTATTCTTGTCCCTATGAAAAAAAAGGTTTTGTGAATTGCTGTACAGTATATAAATATGTAGGCGTGTGCCTTGTACACTGGCAAAGTGAAGTGGTCCTTCGTAGCCTTTTATAAATCATTAGGTGCCTATTTATGTGCAGTATAAAAGACTGCTTTTTAAACAAAAAAATTCTCCTCTTTGAGAAATGGTTTGGTTTTACTGTATTGTTTTACTTTGCTTCATTCATATTCAAAAAGTGGCTTTGAAAGTGTAAAAGTTCAGCTCACACATTACATCTTCAAGGATAAAGTAAAAAGTATTTACTATAAATATGTATCTTCTCAAACTAATTATATAAAAAAAACATTAAATACCAGCATGCATTATGTGTTTTTTTCTATTAGATCACCCACATGTTCACAAGTTGAACTTCTTGACACAGAGCTATTGCAGATGCCTTGTCTCTTTTTGCTCCTGTCAGCTTTCACTGTGACTGAGCGCTACTAAATCTTCTTGGCACTCTATTGATCCCTGCAAAATAAAGGTCACTCACAAATATCCCCTACTTGTCCTGCTTTGCAGCCACTTAAATCCTCCTGGTTTTAAGGAACTCCTTCTTCTTTCATGCTGCCTGGTGGTGTCTCACAGTTGTTCTTAGAGCACAGTCTCGCTGCTATAGATTCATTGGCTGTGTCAGAGTAGTGCTAATCACAGTATTTGTGGGGTCAATAATGGGTTGACGCCAAAGAAAATGGCCTGTAAATACCCCAATAAAGACTCACCGTTGCTGCCGGCTCAATCATATTGATTAAGAATTAAATGTGGGTCACTGAACGACACTGCTGACCTCAGATACAGCCCCTTTTAAATTCAAGGTGCTAGTGTATACACAAAACAGTATATGTTACTGTGCGTGTATTCTATTAAGAAAAACCTGTGTGTCTGTTCCAGGTGCGAGATAACGCCACATTAGTCTTATCCAGAGTGCTTCACACTCAGCAGAACTATGACCAGAACCAGGAAAACCACGAAGAACGTAAGTGTCTTTTCCTGCACACATCCTGTACACACAAGTATACACTTGTTGAACAACAGCAAGCACAGATCGCATTCCCTTGAGACTATGGTATTTGTCGTTGATTCTTTTCTCCAGGGCTTTTGTCAACATCCCCACTCTCATTTCACATGCTAATATATGTTGCTTTATGTAAAGCACAGTTCGAGATTATGCCGAAGTAATATGCACTTTCATCTTCAGTCTTTTATGTACATTTCAGAATAGTTAACTTTTTTCTATTTGAATATTCTTTCTGCAGTGGCTGTGAAATGACAAGCTTTTTTATCATTTGAGTGTGTTCTCTGTGAGTTTGCTTGAATAAATAAGGAAAATAGAAATATTAAAAGGAAACTAAAAGTGTTTTTTTTTTTTTTTTCCTGTACAAGGAAATGCACTGTTGGAAGATGACAAAGTGTTTCACTTGGTGAGGCCGGCAGAAGAACTGGATGAGATCAAGTCTAAACGAGGCAGCATAAAGGACAAGTCAATGACCAAAGCCATTACAGAGATCTATCTCACACGACTGCTCTCAGTCAAGGTACAAAGAACGAAATTGGAATTGCAGTAACACTTTGTGTGCAGTTATCTTATGATTGCTGGAAATTTTTTCTGAAACTAAATTCAATTAAAAAGACTTAGGCTTTGAAACCCGAAAGGTTTGGAGAAGGCAAAAAAAAGTGCAATGTGAAAATCTTTTCTGTTTATGTTGAATATCCTCCCTTGTTGTCATGTGTAAATAGCCGTGTTCCAGGCTCTTGATGTCTTTGGCACTGCTCCTTGTCTCAACCCTGTCTCACATTATTTGTGGGTCTTTCAGGGAACACTGCAGCAGTTTGTGGATGACTTCTTCCGCAGCGTACTGTGCTCTGGGGCAGTTGTGCCACCAGCTGTCAAATATTTCTTTGACTTCCTGGATGAACAGGCACTGAAACACAACAATGTGGATGAGGAGACCATCCATATCTGGAAGACTAATAGGTAAAAGCACAGCACGTCTGCGTTCAATGATCTTCACACTCAAAGAACTAAGACACTGACAGCTGTCGGTGTCTGACCAATACACAAACCCAATTGCCTGAGATACAGTAACTCTCCAAGAAATAAAACTTACTTATCCAAGAAAGAGCTGAATACAAATACACAATTTCAGCTCACTTAGTTTGCATTTGCAATCCCCCCATTCCCATGTGACATTTAAGTGCATAAATTAGTGTCACGTCAGCTAAGGCTCAAGCATACAAGGCGATGTGGTGCATGTAGATGCCAGTGATTGACGTAAGGCTGGCAAGAGAGCACCCTCACAAGGACCAGAGATGAGCGATTTAATTACTTACTACACTCCACACCACATTCTGCATCCACCCGTTCTGTTTATCAAATCAACTGAGGGCCATGTATTAAATATGAATGTGTGTATGAGGCATAACAACAAACAAACATGGTAATTATGTCCCAAGCTAATTTAATTCTGTGATTATAGCAACATTTCTATTTTTGCACTTCTATTGTATTCTCACTGCAGTTATCCCCGGAGATATTACCAAACCAGGATGAATTTTACACGGTGTGTGTGTTTCATGTCTCAGACGGCAGGGCATTCACACCGATCAGGGAGCAGAAATTCGAAAAACGACTGTATTGGGACATTCTTTAGATTTCACAGGCTGACATGATGTTGGAAAGAAATGAATGGAACTAGCTGTACAGACAGGAAATTAGAAGGAGCATTTGAGCATTACATTGTATAGCCTGTGCTTTAGGCCGTTAGGCTGAACTGCACTTAAAAGTCAAAGTAGTTGTTACTTAAGCTCTTCCAGTCACTTTTTGTTAACTTAGACAAGCATTGCTAACTTTAGTAAAATAAATCCCTTTTGTTATTTTTTCCTTTGAAAACTTAAAAAAAATGAAATCTTTTTCATTTCAATTTCCGCGGATTTCTCTGAGACGTCTGTATCATTGTGAAATATAAACTGACAGTTGAGGGTACTATTCTCAATAAACTGACACCTACAAGAAAAGCTTTTCACCATCCTTGTTATTATCTTGTACTTCACTGAATTGCACCTTAGGCAAGAGCTCTCACACATGAAATACCTCCGTGATTCAAATGAATCCATGGATGTAATACGGCTGATGAGATTTCCCCCCATTCTCACGCAATAATAATGATAACAACCACGATGATAGATTGCTTTCTTGCCCTTTTCCCCACGCAGCCTACCTTTGCGGTTCTGGGTGAACATCCTCAAGAACCCCCACTTCATCTTCGATGTCCACGTGTCTGAAGTGGTGGATGCTTCACTCTCTGTCATCGCCCAGACCTTCATGGATGCCTGCACCAAGAGTGAGCACAAACTTAGCCGGGTGAGTGGAAGATGGGAAGGACGATGGATGAACATTTGAAATGAGCAGAGGAAAGTGGATTGATTATATGGGACCTTAATTAGAGTTGGAAACAGGGAAGTCAAAGGACAGTCAATCTGAAAATGCCATTTGTTTCACTGTGTATCCACTTCTTGATTCTAGGACTCTCCAAGTAACAAACTACTCTATGCAAAGGAGATCTCCACCTATAAGAAGATGGTGGATGAGTAAGTCCTGTCAGCACTCAACAATTTTTTTTACTTCAGTCTGTTTTTCAACAAGGTGTCTGCAAGTCTTACATTTGAATTAACTTGAAAACTTACATGCAATTAGGGAGTCAAGCCCCTCTAAATCTGTGATGTAAATGAAGTTGTCATTAAAATACAGATTAACCTAATAAGCAAATTTCTACACAGAACCTGCACAGAATCACATATATGCAATGCTAGAATAAGAAAAAAAATGATTTGTCCTAAAATTGAAATCTGAAACATGGTCAAAATTATGTTGAAATGCTCTTAAAAGGGTTCTATGTAGTACTGATGTTCCAAACTCTCACCAGAAGGGTGAAGTTGTGTACAAAAACACTCAAATCTACCAAAACCACAAAGGAATCAACACTATGTATCTACAGACTGGATCACCCACTGAATAGAGTATAAAGCTCATTGTTTACACACATCTGTATTGTGGTATCATCAAGTTTAACTTTAAAAACTACAACTCATAATCCTCTTGTGGTTCGTCAGCTGATAGTTTACATTATAGCTCTGTTAGCTTAGCTCTGTTTTTAGACAGAGAACAGACACAGCAAAACCACAAATCACCTCTGTTTTCTGTTCGGTTTGTGTTGTCAGTAGCTGAACTGAAGATCTGTTTGCAATCGAACAAACAAGGTCAGAACTGTCAGAGTTTAGTGTGAACCGTGGATCAACACACAGCGATAATAGCATCACATAATAGTTTTTTTCCTCCATAAGCCTCAGAATCAAACTCACCCATACAGAAGAAACGCCGTTTCACAATCAAACTCTGTTCTTTTCAGTTAGAGCTGTGTCCAGTGGTGAAAAGAACAGCAGTGCTTCTAGCTTTTATCACTTTGTCAAGTTCTGAGACTTTACAACTTGTTTCTTTCCACAGTTATGGGATGTGGTCAAATAAATCCCCCAAGCTGTTGGTCTAAACATATTTCGTTTGTATCTCTACAATTCAATACATTAGTACCTTTATTCTAAAAACTGTAATGATAATTTTAGGTAAAGTTTTGATTATTTTAGATAATGTTATGTGATTTTTTTTTAAAACATTCTAAAGTAGAAATACTACATAAAACCCCTTTAAATCTGCATCGTCAGCTTTGAATTTAAGAGTCTGATACCTGTAGTCACCCCACTGAAAAACCGATTAAATTGTCAGTGCAAATTACTTTATATGGTAATTGATGGTTTTTGACTGTGTGTCTGTGTGTTTAGTTACTACAAGGGCATTAGGCAGATGGTGCCCGTCAGTGACCAGGACATGAACACTCATCTGGCAGAGGTGTCACGGGTAAGAAACACAACTGTCATTTTCTATGCCAGTAGGTTTTACTCTGCTATTAATGTCTGACATTATATAAAGGGAGCATGATTTTTACAGAGGTTACTTTGTTTTTCTGTCACTTGCCCCATTACCTCTATGAGCAGAGTTTTTTTTTTGTTTTTTTTTTTAAACCTGAAAAAGTATGTCATCATTTTCTCTTCAACTTTATTTCTTACTTGTGTATTTCTCTTTAACCTTTACATTATTTGTGCTCTCCAGTCTCACACAGACAAACTGAACACACAAGTGGCTCTCCATCAGCTTTACCAGTACGCCAGCAAATACTATGATGGGGTAAGAGGCCCTTCTCTTTCCTATCGCACCCAAAGGAGGCTATTCCACTGAATGCACTACTGCCCACTATATTATTGCTTTTCCTTTTTTCTCTCTTCACTCTTGATATGCCAGAAGAGTGATTGTATGAAATTTTAATTGAAAGCATTTCTGTGGGATGTGAATTGGAAAATTGCTCTGGGAATTGATTTTTAAGCGTCCATTGTGCATTGCCACTTGAGGTCAAAAAAAGGGGATAAACAAAACCTAATGAACAAGTTGGATAAACAAATGGGGCTGTCAGTCTCCCTAAGTGGGACTCGCAAACAATAACGGCTCATATGACGTGACTGTTGATGTCAAATAACACTATGCTCTCCTCCCTATCCCCGCCCTTTTTCTTTCCTCCTCCTCTCGTGTGCATCCCCGTCTCCATGTTTCTTCCCTTTCGTACATTTCTTCTCCATCCTGTTCTGCCCTGTTATTTCTCTTCACTCATTATTTCTAACTTCTCCCTTGTTATTTCTGACCTCTTCCTCATTCTCCTCCATTTCTGTCTTTCTCACCTTCCATCCTCCTCTTTCAGATCATTGCATCCCTGGACGAGGATCCAGCTGCCCAGAGTAAACAGCTGACCCTGCGGCTCCAGCAGATAGCAGCCGCCCTGGAAAACAAAGTGACTGATCTCTAACCCACCGAGGGGAGGGAAGGAGGGAGGGAAGGGAATAGGAGGGGACTGCCAGTGACTTACGGGGGCTTATTTCTTCTTTTAGAGAAAAAAAATGTAGAGATAAGAATAGGTGAGAAGGGACTGATGTGGGCGTGTGTATCATTCAACTTGGCTCTGGGACAATTTTCTCCACTGTGGAGTTAACGGAGGATAATGAAATGCAGATGGAGAGTGAAAAGGAGACGGAAATGATGGGTTACATTGTCATAGGTACGCCTTAAAGCTCACTTGCCAAACGGTAAAGGTCTGCGCGCTCACTCATGCTTCACTGAATATTGCTCCCAGAATGCATTGCGGGAGACCTCTGTGAGAATTAAGCCCCTCTGTGGAGCACTGGCACTGGAGATAATCAGATGTTCAATTTCTTTCTGTGTAGAAAAGGTTTTATGAATTGTATTATATATTTTTTTTATCGTGCAGTCTTTATGAGGAAAGCTTTATAAGGAAAAAAAATTATCTTTTTAAATGGATCACCTTGTGGTGCGGATAGTGTTTTTATTAGCCTGTGTGTGCGCGTACATGTCTGTGTGAAATACAATATGTGAACAAGAGTGTGCGTTGAAGTTGAGTGCATGTTCACTAGGTTTGTGATTGTGTGGTTGAATATGTGGGAATGCGTGTGCACACACAGGATGCCTACTGTCAGGCGTGAAGGCGGAAGGACGCCTGCTTTCTGTCATGTTAATCCCCCATACCCAGTGACACACTGGAGCCTGCGCTCTAACCGAGCTGTTTGACAGAGACCAAAGGGTCCTGACAAGGACACTGGTTAATCTAGCAATGTACAGGCTCAGATGAATGACAAGTCACCAGTAGTTTCAGAAATGTCTGATTTAATTCTTTTGCTTTAAACAAAGATTTTCTTCAAGCCGCGTTGCATTTGTGCTTGTGGAAGTCAATAATAGCACAGTCTGTGTCCCTTTATTGTACAGTGCCATGATACATTCCACTGCAACTAAAGCACAGATGGACATTTCAGAAGTTTTTAAGACGTTTTAGTTAGCTTTTTGCTAATATTTTTAATTGCTGTAAATTTTTTTAATTAAATATTTGTATGTCAGCAAAAGGCAACTAAATTCTGTCATGGAGTCATGTCACTCATATTAGCCCTGCAATAATGTCTGAATACTATGAGCCACATTCGACAGTCACATTAGCTCACAGGTTGTATTCACATACGGTAGCGTTTCAGCAATATTTTAGATTTTCCAAATGACTGATTAATGCATTGTTAGTATTATAATTCTTTTAGTGCCACTTTTTAGTATTACCTTTGTAACGTTCCAAATAATCATCAAACATTCTGCCTCTAAAGCTATGAAATAGCCTATTGCTGATGTTAATAATCTGCCAGAGAAGCAGCTGGTACTAATGGTATATATTTGTCTTGAACAAACTCACAGTGGTTTTAGCTGTTGTATAAAGTTGGAGAAGTGAGTCTCAATCATGTACGTAATTGTTAATGTAATTGGAATATTGATATGTCACTGTCGGAGCTGAGAGTCGACAGGGTAGGAATGAGGGTTTGATATTTCTTGGTCCATTAAATGCCACTATGTTCCATCCCTAAATTGTAGGTTTTGCTGTTGACAGATGATTTAATTGTACTCCCTGTATCTGATCATGGTTGTGTGTAGTTGACAGAGCATAAAGAGCTCCAGAGACCCCAGAATGTTAACGATTCCTGCCTTGGCTAGAGAGAGGTTTGCACAGACCTCGAGCGTGCCTGCCTGCCTGCTGTCTCAGCATGGCACCCTGGCATCCCGACCAACAGCACTTGGCACTGCCCACTCAGCGCAGTGCAGAGTGGCACTCTGTATAATGGAATCAGCAGGGGAGGCTTTTGATCTTAATTGCATGCCGACTGCAGACTCCATCCTTGTCTCCGCTGTTGTTTACTGCTGACTCCTCTCACTAACAGAGTTGATGCAAGAAGCTTCTTTCAGAGCCTTTCTTTAACCAAAAATGTGCCTTATTGAATAGGATGATACATATATATTGTTTCTATATTATTCTATTGGTAACCTAGGTGAATATGATGATGATAGTGCTATAGACACAGCAATGTATTTGGACTTGTGATATTATGTGTGCTGTCTAAAATGCTAGATGCCCTGCTGCCACCATCTGCGTGCCAATAGGCTGAAGACATTTCAGTATGATTTCTTTTATGGTTGCAGTTTTGATGTGTGCATTTCCTTTGGATGTCTGTGGCGTGTGCTTAGTAGGACTTTGGTGGCTAAGGCAAAAAGCCAAAATGAATAAATGTAAAACAGTGGCCAGTGTGATTTGGGTTTTCCATGAAAAATGTCTGACATTCCTAAATTAGTCAGAAGTCAAAAGGGTATCCTTATGTAGATTGAATATAGCGCAAATTGTTCTAATGGTGTTTATTTTTTGCCCTGTGTTTCTAAGCTATTCCACAGTGTGTGCGATAAATTACTATATATACTCGACAAATGATCTTTCTTACTGCTGTGCAGTTATTATTTTTATTTCTTGTTTCCTATACCATATAAATCTTTGTAAAACATGTTGAAATACTGTATTCTAACTGTATAATCCTATGCATTAAGTCCTGGGACAAAAAAGAAAAAAAGAAAAAAAATGTGCAGTTGTCGAGACTTTTTTCAATTTTGAAACTTGTGAATGTGCTGTAATGATAAAACAAACTGGGACACTCCATTTTCAGAACAGGACCATTGTTGGAAGCCAACGTTTCCTCCCCATCCAAGGCAGCTCAGAAGAATTTGATCATGTATCTGATCTGGTTGTACTGGATGACATCAATTTTACAAAGGTTGTGTGTGGACGGAGTGGTTACCGACAGTTTCATCACTCACTCCTCCGTGAATAAACTCAGACACCTATTCGCCCTTCGATATCTAGTGTGTTTCTTTCACTTTTAGAATATTGATTTGCTTCAATTGAACACTCACCTCTCATGCATAATTCATGAGTTACAATCACCTTGGGCGAAAGAGTAGCACTTGCCACAGGTGGTGGAATGAACTCAAGCTGTGTTCTAAGTCTTTGGATTTTATACAGCTCATTACAGACCCTTAGGTTTGGTGAAAGGCTTACACACAGACAGGAGTAATGTGAGGGTTTATGAAAATGATCTCTTATTCAAAGGAACAGGATATTTTATGTAAGGGAAGGCCAAGTGATTGAACAGTACATTCTTCCCATATTCTTAGTGTGCAGTATATGTCACAGATATTCCTGCATGTTTTGACCACAAACTATTTCTGTGATACCATCAGTCATCTTCTGCAGCATATCCTGTGATGGCCAGCGCTTTCTTTCCGAAATGCCACATCAGGTTCTTGTCACAAGGTTTAGAATACAAACTAGGAGCCAAGGTTTGGCTTCATGAAATGAGATAATATAAATGGTTGCGCAGCATCTCTATCACTGGAAGTAAAGGTTGGGAAATTGCTGCAAAAACATTAATTAGGTACTGACAGCTAAGAATGAAATTGGAAGAAAGAAAGATGAAAGGCAAAATTGCCTCATCTGACTGCATAACAAACCCAACACAGGGTTGAAGATATCAAAGGGAAAGCAGGGGCCAGAGCAGGCCATCTACTAACCAAGCAGATCATTGATGCATTAACAGAGGGACCAACTTCAAGGGCTGCTGCCAAAGCAAAAGTGGTTAGACTTGATTATCACAAGCACTGCATTTTGTTCACTATCCTTGATCACTGGTGGAAAATCAAAGGTGATACTGTATTTAATATGTCTATGGAGACATGCAGCTTACATTATTATAGGTGTCATCAATTTGCACTGCATTTTCCTTGTGATAGGATTTCAAACATCAATTGCCCTTCAACATCGAAAATTCAATGATACTGCATACTAAGGATAATTATTTTAAGCCAGCCACCCTCTTCACAGAGAAGGAATTGGGTTAAAATCTGCATGTTACTGGCTTTGGCTCTCCTGCCTGGGAAGTTTCACACACAGCAGCCAGCCTCTTTTGCAGCAGGAGATTGTTGTGTTTACCAGCATGTCGTGTTTTACCTCCACATGTTTCAAACCTAATGAGATTTGGCTTTGATTTTTCTTGCCTCTGGGAAGAAGAGGAGGAGAACTTTGTGAAAATAAAACAATGATGGTGTTGTGTCATTATAGACTGTTGTTCTGATGAATAATTTAAAACCCCATAACAACTGATTTCTTGGGTTCCTTGTGTTTCAGTGATAACCTGTGAGCCAAAGGAAGTATCCTGTTTGGATAATGAGGTTTACATAAATTAAAAGCAGTGTGAAAATCTTTAAAGTGGAATGTCCCTGACTACATTAGCACAAGGTTAAAACAGCTTTTCTCTCTTTAAATGTTTGTGTTTAATGAGATGGCAGGTGAGTCAAGGCTTGACGTCTCTAAAGAAAATTCTTTATGGAAATACAAAAATACAAGCCACAAAGCACAGAAAAAAAAAAAAAAAAAAAAAACAAACTGATAAAAGCTATGAGTTTTGCATCATGTATAGGCATAGACTTTTGCACTAGTATTACTCTTAGAATTGTTTGATACATATTTATATGTACACATGTATTTCATCAAAATAGTGCCCATGAAAAATAATTATGTTACAGGCTTTGTGCAACAACATCTACAAAGCCAAGCAAAAGCTGTAACAGTGACTATTTTCACTGAGCTGACATCAACCTACTTGTCATGCAGACCTGTTTGATACTGACTGACTGACTCAATGAAATGCACATAGACCTGTTGATGAACATAAAGTGTTAATCCCATGAATGCAAGACACATTTATTTATAAATCACATTTTATTCACAAAGGACAGTCAATGTGGTTCACATAATTAAAAGATAAGATGGTTGTATACTTTAGGCAAGTGTGTATGCTATTGTTAAGAAAAGTCCAAACTTTGTCTTAATATAGCCTTAAACATATTTGTCTACACAAATATTGCCAGTTGTCTGTTGTAACTAAAATACTACTATATGTAGAGTGTATGAGGAGCCTAGACGTGGTTTCTTATTTGCTGTTCTGTCAAGACCTTATAGGTTCTACAGTACACAGATCACAGGATTACATTCTACCAGATTTTATTCAGGCTGACAGTGCACGTATTGTTATTTATCGATAACTTATATATAACGTCGGTTTAAACTACAGAACTACATACTGTTTCGGTGACGACTGAACTTACTTGTCAATCAAGACAGACTGTAGTAAACAATGTGATAAACAGCTGCAACGCACTTTTACAAACACTTTTTATATCACCTGAACGTCCCACACCTCCGCGGCAAATAACAATCTTACTATATTATGATTGACAAACAAATACAACCAATAAAGGAAGTCTCTGATTCAATTCAGCCAATCATCAAAGGTAAACTATTATTCTGTCCAATCACATTCAGGAGGGCGGGCTCTGATTTTGTCGTAGTTAGCTCCCGGTAGACGATGGAAGATGAATGAAGCTATCAGCTAGCATTTAGCTAACGTCTGAGCATCGCAGCTATTTAAAGGAGGGCCAAGAAAGAAAAGTATATTAAAGATACTCCTGGAATTGCTTTAACAGTTCTGGGTTATTCATGCTTTGCTCTAAAACTGAGCAGGAAAGCTAATGGTACGGGCTAGCTTGCTAATAACAAACGCTAGCATGCCAGAGAATCTGTCACCTGGGTTGGATGGAGGTTTGAAACAGTCATCTGAATCGCCTGAAAACACACCATCCTATGAAGGTAAATAATATAATGAAGCATTTATCCACATGGAAGCGTGTTAAGACTGTCGTCGTAGACATAGATATTGATATGATTACATTTACGATAGCTAAATGTATGCAAGCTAGTTATCTTTAGCTCATTCCGCAAGTTGTATTTTCTACCATACATTACCTTATGCAGTACAATGTAAACTCTGTCTTAGATATTTTAGAAATGTAAAGTGATTATAACATGATTTTGACCATTCGAGCTAAAGCTGTACTGTTATACTGGCATCCGTGCACTATGTTGGCCTGTTTATTACGTTACTGATCAACTACTGTAACGTATGATGTCTGAATCCATTGTATTCGTCTCTTGCAGGGTAATATTACAGTGACATTATGTACCCAAATAACCCAGTAAGATCTAGCTGCAACAGCAGCAGCATCACAGAGCTGTTGGGTGCCCTGTGTGACTGTAGCCTGTCAGGGGTGTCATGGAAACGCCGTGCCCTTGGAGGAGTCTCCAGAGAAGGTTTCCGCAGAGCTCTCAAAAAGCGTGCCTATGGTGCTCTGCTGTCAAAGATATTTCAAGATGGCACCAAAGGATCTGCTTCTACAACAAGTGCAGCTGCCAATACACCACCCAGAAACAAAATCTTGATGATATGTTTTGACTTACGGGTGGCAGGTTGCAGAGAGGAGGCAGAGATGTTAGAGGAGCAGCTCGGGAGGTTGCCAGAGGGAGCATCCTCTGGTTTGAAGGAAGTAGATTCTGTACTTGAGCTCCTGGTACACCTGGCTGGCTCAGCACCTCCACCCCCTACCTCCTTCAGCAGAGACTACATGAGAAGAGAGAGGCCTGTTGTGCGTAGACCTCAACCCTGGGGCTACCAGAGTGAGGAGCTGCAGAGGCTTGAGGCCCGGGCCTGGGGACTAGTGTGTGGGGAGGAATGGGGAACTTTGGAGAGCCTGTGTGGGACTCAGAGGATGATGGATGCCCCTCCTGGCACTGGGCTGATCGCTCTTAGGACTAAATTGGAAGCAGAAGAAAGATTTGAGAGGGAGACCAGGCTGTCTCTGTTTGGAGCTCTGCAGCACACTCGCACCTCAGAGATAGACATACGACTGGACCTGCCTCCTGTCCCCAGTAATATTGATGTAACTGGCCTGGCTATTAGGGTAAGAGACTACAATTGAGTATGGTCTTCAAATTAGGGTTAGGCGATGAATAAAAACTCATGTCTTGTATATTTTGCTTGAATAGTGGTATGTGGTGTATATTTGAATATTTTTTTCTGAGGTGGGCTAAAATTTCTCTAGTAAGATACAGATATACAAGAAAACAATGACTTTATAATGACAGCAAAATACATTATTTACGCAAACTCCTGCAAGGTAAAGTGGCCTAACCAGACACTTTTAGTGCTGACAGAGGATAAAGAATTACTAAGAAAACAGACTTAAATACGCTGTATAGTAATGACTCATGATGCAATGCTCTGTAATGCTGTAATTTCACTGGTACTTGTATGAACTTAATATATGTTCGCAAGAGGAATGCAGCAATAAGAGAGGGCAAAAGAAGGGAAACGCAAAAGTAGGTCTCATTCTGCTGACTAAAAATTTTTTTACCTGATATTTGCAATGTAGTTCTTGACTACATCTCAAATAGAACTGGAGTGAAATTTGCAATACATCAGGCATATTCAACATACTACCAAATGCCAAATTAAATTTAGGCATGCTGTGCCATACAGATTGCTTTTAACAAGCTATATTTGCGTGAGTTTTGGGCTTATTGTCGATTACCATATTGGATCTTGCAGGTTCCACCATGTTTAGATCAGTCTGAGGATGAGGGCTTCCAGTCATCATCCAACCTGACCCCAGACTCTCAGTCAGAGCCCAGCCCCACTCCAGAGGCTGATTTATGGGATGCCCTACGGACATTTGAGCCAAGAAAACGCCGCTGCTGGGAGTCTGTTGGCTGGTAAACATATTACATGTGTAACAGAAAGATCAACGTAGCAGTTTTGTTACTGTAGGTTTCATTTGCCTGTACCTAATCAGTATTTTCAATATTCTGTTATAATAAACTACTATTTCCTTTTGTATAATAAACTATTATAAACTAAGTGGGCAGCCGTGGCTTAGA
The DNA here is from genome assembly GCA_037367365.1 of Apogon talboti. Classification (NCBI taxonomy): domain Eukaryota; kingdom Metazoa; phylum Chordata; class Actinopteri; order Kurtiformes; family Apogonidae; genus Apogon; species Apogon talboti. The sequence continues at coordinate 26,231,528 of JAPQRQ010000023.1, read as the reverse complement.
AGGCTGGAGAGTTGGCTGGAGAGTTGGCTGGAGAGTCGGCTTGTGACCGAAGGGTCACTGGGTCGATTCCCCAGACTGGCAGAAAGTTGTTGGCTGATGTGTCCTTGAGCAAGGCACTTAACCCCCATTTTCCCTGGGCGCTTGATATGGCAAGCCCATTGCTCGTAGTCTGCAGTGTGTGTGGTGTGTTCCTGCATGTTCAAGTAAGAGATTAAAAGCAGAATGTTAATTTCAGTGTGTGGTGCATGTCTACACATGTCTATATACTGACAAACAAAGAATATTATTGTTGTTATTATTATTATTAATAATATTATTAATAATAATAACAATAATAATAATAATAATCGTAATAATAATAATATAAGCAAATATAATTATAATATTAGCAGGTACAAACCGGCAGGAATCTCTTAGCATTTCTCCTTTCTTCTTGTAGCCCACCAGGGAAAATGGAATCTCTGTATTTAACAGAGGGAGGCAGAGAGGCCTTTGACCAGCTCTACCGTCTGTGGGAGGGAGAGATGAGGGTGGTCAGCACCAGTGCACCGTCTCCTCTTCTCCCATTGCCCCTTGATTCTCAGACGCAACTAGTAACTGACCTCCTCAATGTCCTGATTGGAGTGGCATCCACTACCTTCCCTCTCAACCAAGTGTGTATAAACCTCTACATTTAACAGGCTCTAAAATGTAATGAAACATAATTGATCTGTTGTTTTATTGGTTTGTCAGACTGAAGTGATAAAAATGAATTGGGCATTAAAATCAACAACTGTGATAGCATACCGTTATTAAAAAAATATATAGAACAGTCAATGGGCAATCTGTGCATGTGTGGGGTAAAAACAAACCCACTTGACTTATAAAAATGTATTACCTGAAAATGATTTGAAGAAAAAACACAGTCAGGCCTAATGTGATACATGAAATGATGGAGAAATAAATGAAAATGTTTGTGATGCCAAAATGGAAATCACAGGAGAGCACTGCTCTTGGTTTATTATTTCCCATTAAGTTGACTTTTATCACTCACATCTAGGTTGGACACAACAAATGGGAATTGTATCTCTTTTTAGTGAGCCAAATGATTTGGCTCAGGCCAGCAATAACCGGCAGATATTTTTGCTTCCAAACGGCACTATTACTGTTTTTTTCATAATACAGCCGCATTTAGCAGTGTTTTGACCTATGATGCTATTTGCTGTGTTACTTAAATTATTCAATGTAATACTGAACCTTACAAATTTCAGAATATTATTCTGTTTTTATATCAAACAACAGACATATATACTGTATACAGACATTTATACTGACATTATGTTTGGTATGAAAACTTGTAGAAACATCAAACACCATTACATATGTGTATTGAACCTTATTGATTGTTATAATTTTGTTTTAAATTCACTACAAACACTAAAGACAGTGCATCTGGTCCTTCTGCATAAATGTTATGTTTGCAATGACACTGATGTCCTTATCAAACAAAACACAACTGATAAACTATCAAATGCAGAAAACTTTTCTTAACAAATCGCTCTCAAAATGGAACATGGTCTGACACGTAATAAATAAGAAATACAGTGTGCAAAACAAATCAACCTGTTTGGATAATGAAATTTTCTGAGATTGTCTTTACAGCAGGTGGGTGTTAAGAGGCAGAAAAGAGTCTAGCATAAATTAACCAAAAAAAGAGACAGGAAAAAGTCTCTCAGAAGGGATAAAGTTGAAACAAATTCAAACTAAAATGTAATCTTTGAGACTGTGATTTGCTTTCGTCTTTGCTAGATTACAAAATGTTATTTTTGCCTCCAGTCCCTGAAGGATGCTGTCTAGGAAGTTTTTAAGTCGGCTTTCATAATACATCCATGAGATAAACAAAACAACAAACAGACTGTGTAAGGCAATGTAATATAATAACACTGCTAACCATGGCTTCAGAAATCACCACAGAGGTGACTCACACTCTCAACACAAAATTCAATATTTTAAGCTTTAAAAGATGTCTTTGCTGCACGGCTGTTGTATTGGATGTTATTGGACTATACAGTTATTGATCTCATTTTCTCCATGTCTGTAAATATGTAATCTCTTTCCCAGAGTGTTCAGTTTGATGTCAGACCTGGTGTGTGCGTGTCAGGAGCGTCTCCAGAGAGCGTGTCTCGTCTCCTCGGGGAGCTGGCCCAGTACGGCACCTACTACCTGAGGCTTAGTCGCTTTTCTCTTCAGAGTGCTGACAAGAAGGGTCTAGTGTTTCAGGTAGTGTAGATCTTTATAGTCATCATTAAGTGCTGTAGAAACTGCAATTGTACTTTTGCTTTAACACTTATATGCTACAGAGGGAAACTGTAATAGCTGTCATTAATGGTTTCATATAAGTATAAGAACAGCAATAAAATCTGAAAATGTTTCTCCCTAGGCTTTTACCGGTGGACTGAGGAAGTACCTGCATTATTACAGAGCTTGTGTTCTCAGTACTCCACCTACACTCAGCCTGCTGACCATCGGTTTCCTTTTTCGCAAAGTAGGCCACCAACTCAGGTGAGGTCAAACACATTTTAGGCAGTCTTGTGTGTTGGGTTCTTACGATTAATGAGAACACAGACAAAAACAAAAATAAGTTTTCAAAGACATCTAAATAAAATTAAGAACAGGAATAAAAATGTTATGGAACTGTAGTTGAAAAGAGATCTTTCTGGTTGTTTGGCTACATACTTTGTTTTTGATTTAGCTCTGGGTTCATATTACCGAGTTCCTCTGTGGGTTGAGCAATGTTAATAGTTCTTTCATCCACTAGTTTATCAATTTCTTAAAACACCTGAACAATTAAGACAGAAATGATTTAAAAACTATAGTAAAATGAGCCAGTTACTCAATATCAAAGTGAATCTCCCTGTGCTTAGAATAACTAAATTAAAAACCAAACTGAAAGACAACAAATATAGAGCTATTGAATATTTCAAAGGTATAATTATTCTGCTGGTGTTAAGTGTTAATTTCACATTTTTTGTGAAATCATATTCTGTGTACCATGTAATTGTATTTAAAAGCCTTGATGCAAATATCATCAGATCAAAGAAATCTCGGCTTTCTTTTAATCTAAGATACCTGTCGGAGCTCTGCTGTGTGGATGGGCCTTTGGGTGCTGGCCAAGCTACCTTCCCTGTGGTGAGTGTTCTTTTATCTGCAAACTGCAATATGTCATCCATCATAGCTGTGTTTAGCCTATCAGATGGGATGTCAGCTCAGTACCATGTGGCTCTCCTCAGGGTGTTAAACTGCTGTCCTACCTGTACAATGAAGCACAGAATAACTGCAGTAACGAGAACTATCCTGTCCTGCTGTCTCTGCTGAAGAGAAGCTGTGAACCTTATACAAGGTCAGTCACTGCCCTCCTCTTACAAATGAACTTCAAAGACGCGTTAATGCAATCTAAGGAGAGATACGTCTTGTAGATGTTGCTCATTTGATCGTTTTTTCCTGAAATATGTGACTGACGCTTGAATATTCAGTATGTGAGTGGTTTAATTGTGTTTTTCTTAGGTTCGTGTCTGACTGGGTGTATAGCGGTGTGTTTCGAGACGTTTATGGGGAGTTCATGATCCAGGTCAATGAGGAGTATCTCAGTTTCAGAGGTGAGGTGATACACACATAAACACCGGCTTGAAAATGAAAAGACGGCCAGACAGATTGTCTAGCAGAAAAAAAAAAAAGATTTCATTACAGCCTTTATTGCCCAGTTGGATTTGTCCTTGTGTCTATAAAGGATGTCATGAAGTTATTGGATGATAATCAGTAGAAAACAGAATCAGCGACTGCAGCTGTGGGGAGCAGAGCCATCTTCTCGCAGTAAGCCACAGGGAAAAACACAAATGAGTAATGTTCCCTTTATACTTTTCAGTTGGCACACCATTGCAATTTTCTGAGATAAACAAGTTTTTACAAATATTTTTCTTGTAATTGTCCTTGACAAATCTGGACAAGATTAATTATTTTTTTATTGCCATTAATAACTTGTCTCCTAAAGGCAAGTAGAGGAGTAGAGTGAAAAGTGTGTGTGGATTCATCTCTACTCTGCAGGAGCTGGCAGAGGGACTTTGTGTGTTTTGTTGCTCATCAATGCCATGTCCTTTTTAATAGTAATAATGGTTTGTCATAGCTCAAACAATAGGCAGTACATTTTAATATCCTTTTCTGACAGAAAGACAGTCTAGTCTGCTGAAAAAAAATCCCGTTTGAGGATGTTTTAGGCTCCCCTGGCAGGTGTACTTAGAAAGACACAGACGTTTGTATGTTTTTATTGAGTCAGTCTCTGTAACAAAGCAGTGAGAAAAAGATTTTTTCTCTCACTGCACTAGATTGATGCGATTGAGATATTAAAGAATGATTTAATGAAACTCTACTCTGTGAACTAGTGCACAGTATAACAGTTTAATTTGACAGAACTCAATAAATACAGCTCCGTGTGAGTCATTATAGCATGTCCAAATATTGTATATCGTGCAACAACCCACTCAAGGTCAGACCATCACCTCCGCTTTGTGTGGGTAAGAGGTTCATTTGCTCATCGGCTACACCTCATCAACTCCTGCAGTGAACCTATGCACTTCTCGCTCCTGCTTTTTGGAGGACACACAAATGTCATTGTTCTCCTACAAGTCCGTCGGCCGGGGAAGCAATCAGCAGCTAAGCTTTCTTGGCAAGCCGCAGGCTTTCTGTAAAGAGCTCTGGAAGCTCAGGGCATTCATGTTCTCTTATGCTTTTTGCTTAGGATCACTGAGCTAAGCGCTAACAATTTCCAAGTGTTAATTCAAGCGACCAGAGTTTTGCCATGCCCCGTAAGTCATACTAATAAGGAAAAGTTTTAGGCATGGTGCAGGATGGAGTATTACTCCACCACTAGTACTTTCTCTATTTGAGTGTTGTACTGTTATCGGAGGAATAATGGACCAGTAAAACTACTTGGTCTAAATTTTATGACAGCATGTAATAGACCTCTTTGAATTTCCTCAGATAAACACTTCTGGGTTCAAGGCTACACACTAATCTCAAAGGATGTGGAAGACTGCGTGCCCATCTTTCTCAGACACATTGCCAATGATGTGTATGTCTGTGGAAAAACCATCAACCTGCTCAAGATCTGCTGCCCACAGGTTTGTTTGGTAGCACATGTTAAGCACATCCATACACGTATGCAGGAGAGTGATTTTCTTGTAGCTTATTGTTACTGGTGCATAATTTATACACTACCAAGAGAACTTAATGATTACACAGAATAAATTAAGCATTTGAGATGTTAATCTCTGCTTTAACCCCACTACATTTGCTACGCTTTTCTTCTCTTGTTGAGTCATTTGGTGCATTGCTTCAGAGATGCACAGATTGGCTGAATCTACATGTGCTCCATAATTAACCACCTGCCAACCGTTTCACAACAATGGTTCTGTCCATTTGGAAATCCATACAGTTCGCAAGGGATGTGACAGATAATCCATATCAAGACATATGGGGACACGGTCTCTTGCAAACCATTATCAGTGTGCTAACATTAGTATTGTGGAGAATTCTCTTGATACAACAGTGTTTTCAGCAGATGTTTGAACTCTGAACTCTTGTTTTCCTCTGCAGCGTCAGGGTTTTTGCCATATCTTGCTGTTCTCCCTTTCTCAAATATTGAGAAATACTGTGATTCCATGCTTTTGGAATCATATTAAGATAGACCGATTATTCTTTAGTTTGTTGCATTGCCAGTACCTGTATAAAACCTGAAGTGCTAAACCTTTTCTTTGTAAGTTAATGGAATTCCTTACTTGGCATGGTGACAGTAGAATTTTGCATTCTAGACAAATAAGCTTTACTGAAGTGGTTTTATAATCTAATTCTGTTCATTTTCTTTGTACTGTGACTGTCCTGCTGGTTCACCACATTGCAATGTTTCTGTGATGTGACCTGTGTGACCTGAACCACAGGGCCAGTTCACTTAGCTAATTGGTATTCTGCAACTGAATTGTTTTCTCTATGTTGATTTCTATCAGCATGGGATTTGTACTGACAAACTGCAGAATGACTGTACAGACAGTGGATATTACTTTCTAAAACCACATGAAAGTGAAAAGATGGTGTAAATGTACTAATTGTGCTATTTGACACTTAGCAAATTGAGTATTCATGTGTGAAGTTTAAAAAATAAAAAACAACAACAAAAAACACACACACCCACTTTCAGTGCTGTTTATCTTTTGAGTCACACCGCCAGTACGTGTAATTGCTTGTTTGGGTGCAGTTGTACTTTTTGAGTCACATTTTTAGTACATTTTTGTTGGACATTATAAGATGCATTATCTACTTTCGCAACTGAAAAAGTTTTTAAAGGAATTTTAATTTGTGGCAACATGGTGTACCACTAAAATCCCACCAATAAGTCACTACAATTCTGTATATGAAAACAACAGTTGTAGTTTATGGTACTAACGTCACCTCATGTGTTTACAGCACTACATCTGCTGGTCAGAGTTGCCAGCGCCTCGCATAGCTGTCACCTTCTCCCTCCAGGAGGTGGAGGAAATTGAGAAGGACTGTGCAGTGTACCGCGGACGGATGGAGAGGATTGCAAAACACAGTGCCGTCAGCAGGGAGGAACAAGTACAGAAACGCACACACATATTTTTACATGCAATAGCATCTTACATTTCTTTGATGTATTTTGTTTTCTCCTAAAGCGGCGGTAATATTGCTCTTCCTCTTTCTTGTCGGGCAAAAATATTTATCAACCCACTGTAACGTTGAAGATAAAATCATTGTGTTTCAAATGTGAGTAGACTGCTGAAATGTGCCGCCAAATGCACTTTGATGGCCATTAATATGCCTGAGGGTAACCAAAGTAAAGTCTTTGAGTGGAAAATATGGCAGTCAGCGTAGTGTATTACTTTGATTATTACACTATTATGTTCTTGCTAGGTGCTACTTTAATGGATTTAAGGAATTATGGATTAAAAATCAGGGGAAACTTAGCTTTAAGGGAGACATAAAACTTGTACTAAGACAAGCTGTGACATAGGTATTGTCCCTTAAGACAAAGAGGAGATAAGATTCCTTTTTTTTTTTTTTTTTTTTACATAACGTGATCAATTATTTTAACTCTGGCTCACACGAACTGAGAATCTTAGCAGGAAGTCGTTAAAATGATATAGCTAAAGTCTGAGACTTCCACACTGCATGAGTAAGTGTATCAGCCTGGTTTGTGTGGCCTATATTCTGTAAGCTGCTGGCTGTGCTGACTGGCAGAGGAGGGGGAGGAGAGGTGAGCTACAGGGCAGGTGGAGGTGCCTCTGTTAATGATGATTTCTTGTCTGTCCATTGTTAGGCGTTGCGAACAGAGCAGGCGCGCCAGGAGCTGATCAATCAGGTCAGAGAGTCAGCAGCAAAGACTCTGGAGAGCATCCGCGGTTAGTGTCACACCTGCACCGCAGCACACGCACACTCGCAGAGAATAATTTTATGCCGTGCTTGATGTACATGCACGCCCCCACCCCACAGAGTATAGCTTTAACAAATTGCCCAGCTCTGAGTGTAAGCCACACTCACTTCTGCAGTTTGACTATGAAAAGCTTCCTTCAGCTCCGTTCATTCCTCTCAGGAGAGATGCACAGTGGCAGTCGCACTGAGCAACGCTTTGAACAGCTTCCAGTACTACAGGCTGCGAAATCTAATCATCAGTTGCACAGTTTAGCAAACTCCTCATATCATTTATTACTTCAAAAGATGTGTGTCAAAATTTGGGAGGGGTCGATGCTGGGGGTGGGTGGAATGTCAGGCCCGTACATTGGCAAAGGCAAATTTGTGTTTGTGTAAGGCAGATGGTGATGTTACTTTGTATGTGTGTGTGTGTGTGTGTGTGTGTGTGCACGCTTGTTGCTAGAAACGGAGATGTTATGTGCTTTTCGATATGGCAGGGGTAAGCAGCCCACTGTTATCTCTCTCGCCTCCTGTAGGGCGCCAGGTGTCGCAACGTCTGGCTGAGGAGGCTAAGAAGAGAGAGCGTTTTGAGGAACTGAAACAACACCTGGAGCAGGCGCAAGAGGTAGTGATGCATGGAGAGACTCAAAAATATTATGTGTCAATACGAGTAGCAGAAATATAAAATCTGGCCGAGTGTATTTTTAAAAGAAATGTCTGTAACTAATATGATGTGCATGTAAATGTAAATATTAAATAGTCTCCTATTACTGATATGATGGTATTGATTGGATGTTAAAATGCACCATCGGTCACATCAGAAATTACCAGCAGATGGAATACTTTATCATAAATTGCAGCCACAAGTTTTGCAGCCCATTTTTTAAAGCTGTAAATAATTGTGTGTGTCTGTGTGTGTGTGTGTGTGCATCAGTGGCAAAGTGCAGCCAAGAGGAAGCAGGAGGAGGATGATTTCAGCTTTGCCAGAGAACTGAGGGACAGAGAGAAAAGACTACAAGCCCTGGAAGAGCAACTGGAGCAGAGAGCCAGGTTTAACTGCATTCACTCGTATTACTCCACCTGTTAATGTTTTATTGATTAAATCTCCATTAAGGTTTTAATTGATCTGGAATGTAAAGTATGCACAAATGGGGAAGGACATCAGTTCCATCAGTGCAAATGTTTTCAGCTGCTGGACAGTCCATACATTAGGGATAATTGTATGACGCTGTGCAGGGATTAAATTCTATCAGAGTCAAGGTATAAGACGACGTGTTGGAGGTTGGAGTTTATCTTTGGTTAGACCTGCAGGTTTTCTTATAACTAGGTCAGTGTTGTGGAATTTTGGCTATTGGAGGCGAATAAGATGATGTCCCAAACGATCAATGCCTTTTAGTGTATTTATTTGAAGCTTCAAAGGTACCCGTCATACAGAGTGTAGAGCAGTCTGCAGGAGGAGTACAAAGAAGGGGAATTTGCTTGTTCCTCTTATACAGAAAGGAGGTGTAACCTCCCTTTTTCCCTCTTACTGTGCTGCTTTGATGTCAGAGTACCAGTGAATTTACATGTGATAGATTGGCATATGTGGGGGTCAGGAAGAGATAACCCCAGGTGAGAAGATCCTATGTCCTGTTGACCTACCACAGGGTGTAATTTAAATAACAGCACAGCAACTGTTCAAACAGTACTCTAAAATTGCCATTACAGTCAGTGTGGCTTTTTTCACCACTGCTACCTTCATTATCCTTTACGAAGATTCAAGACTAAACGCTTTAACTTGGGGGACGGTGTATTCTCTGCTGTACAGTTTAATGTCTAATTTAAAAACAAAACAAAACACGTATTTCCAATTTTACAGGCTTTTACATATCAATTTATTATAGAGCTGGGCAATATGGCCAAAGAACTAACCTTGATATTTATTTATGTGTTTGTTTTGACTGGAGAAACACAGTCTCAATTAATATATGGCAATGCAGCAGTTTTCTGTATAAATTGTTATTATGCAAGAAGTTTCTCACAAGGAATAATCTCAATTCAGACATTTTTCACAAGTTTTAGAAAGCAACCTCAATTAATTAAATTAATTTGATATATTTCCCAGTCGTAATTGAGTATATACTGTATATACAGTATAGTTAATTTTATACATAGATAAGTGGCTGAGGATTCCTTAGTATTAAATTTAATTACTAAGTAATTAAAAACACTGAAACACAGTTGAGCACGTGGTTACAGACCAACAAACATCCGCGGTAACTTGTTTACATGCACGCTCAAAGTGACGGTAGAAGAAACACTGTTGGCTCAATGATTTCTGCTCAAATTTGAATATAAATTACTCCATATTCTAATAAGTCCACTTTTTTTTATAATGTCGTGAGAAATCAGACTCGGCTGTAAAAATTAGAACAGCTAATTTGTCCTTATGAAGATAGTCTTTATGGTAGAATATATTGTGTGTTATTATCTAGTTTTATTGCTAATAATACAACTAATTAAAGCAAGCAACTCATGTCTAACACATTCTAAATGGTGTGTTAGACATGCAGACAATCCTAAAAATTAGAGGTTGTGAAGAATCCTGGCTTCACCCCATTCTTTTCTTCCGGTGCATTTACTGCAGGCTGGTCCGGATAGGAACCTTTGCCGCATGATTTACTTGTCACTTGTGTTACGACACTCAAATTGTAGGAAGGAGCTGATTGCGCAGTACAGCCGTCTATCAGAGGAGGCTGCTCGCAGAGAGAGACGGGCTATGTGGAGGGTTCAACGAATGAGACTTGATGAAATTCGTGTACAGTTCTTCATGAAAGACAGGCAGCGGATTCAGGTTGGTAATACATTTCCACACAAAAATAACACAGCGGACAAAGAAGGCCGACTGTTTTGGTTCATTTTGAGTGAAGATTTTAAACAGAGCTCTTGTGACTTCTAAACAGGAAATCCTGCAGAAATATCCCTTAGGCCTGGATAGACCTCCCATGGATCTGTTGCCTCCTTTTACTTCTCAACAAACTACACCACAGCCAACACTGGTACGTTGCCACAACTTCAAACATATTTTACCCATTGCATGTTGTTATTATTCTGTTTTTTTGGGGGTTTTTTTATTCAAAAGTGAGTGCAATATGTCATGTCAAATTACAGGAATCTCCCACTCGGGAGCCATCTGAACAACAGCCAGAAAAGACTGAAGAATCTGATGCTGGATTACAAACACATGACGCATCATCACCTACCCACACTTCCCAAACCGTCGACTCTGCTCTAATCTCTGAATGTATTGATGTCAGTGACTTTCTCCCCAAATCACTGAATCCTGACAGCCAGCAGGTGGACTTAGCCCTACACGAAATTGGCTCCGATTTACCTCAAGTAGTTCCTACAGTCCAGCCGGTTGATTATGACTTCAGTACCCCCTTTAGTCCACTTGAGGTAATCACTGGACAGGCCTCAGTCCAGCCAAGACCTCGCTGGGGACCCGCGGTTCAACCAGAGTTGAACAAAAACCACCCGTCTTTCTCACACATTCCCATAGGAGAGAACGTGTTTGACATCCACGACAGTCTTCCCAAATCCAGTCCCTTTGGTCAAGTCTCCAAATCCAGCTTCCTCCCAGGCCAGTACATCCTAGAGGGAACCCAGAGTACGCCTAAAGCAAGTGTTTATGGACATCCCTCACAAGCCACAGTGCAGCTAGTAGATGGGAGTGTAGCAGTAGCAGACACAAAGCAAGAAGAAGTTGTTTGTGCGCCTGAAAGAACGATACCTATAAATGAAATGGGGGTGTTGCCTGTTGAAGTTGAGGCAAATAAAGATGAAAACAAACCTGTGGAAACAATAAAAGAAGATATTGTCGTTGACACTGTCCCTTATACCACAACAGAAGAAGGCGACAACATTAAAGCTGGTCCTCTCCCTTTGCTAGTTTCAGATGTCACCGTCCCACAGTCTTCTCCCAGTGTGCCTGGACGTTCCTCTGATGCTCATATTAACATCGGACAGAATGTATCTGAGGTCACTGCTCTTCTGCCGACCCCTAACATGCACGGCCATGCCTCAGACTCACACATTAAGATTGGAGAGCATGTTTCAGAGATTGATGTTCCTCGGCCTTCTACTAATGTCCACGGCCACACTTCTGATGCTCACATCAAAGTTGGTGAAAATGTGTCAGATGTTGCTGCTCCACTTCCTATAGCAAACATCCATGGTCATGCCTCAGATGCCCACATCAGAGTAGGGGAGCATGTTTCAGATGTGGACGCCCCTCTACCCTCCCCTAGCATACATGGTCACGTGTCAGACGCCCATATCAAAGTGGGAGAAAATGTGTCCAATGTTGTCTCAGCACTTCGTGCCGCCAGTGGCCACGGCCACTCCTCCGATGCCAATATTAAAGTGGGGGAGTTTGTATCTAACACACCTGATGTAAGGCCCCGCTGGAGTAAGCATGGGCATGCTTCAGACTGCACCCTACAGCCAGGCTGCGTAGTATCTGGAACCGAACCTGCCTTGTTGCCTTTGCCTGGAAGCTCCTACGGTCACTCATCAGACTCAACATTAGGTACTGGATGTGTAGTTTCAAAAGAGGAACCCAAGCGCTCTCCTCTGCCCGGCAGTGCTCATGGCCATTCTTCAGACTCGAACTTAGGCCTCGGTTGTGTAGTATCTAAAGCGGAACCACTGCCGTCACCGCTACCAGGCAGTTCCTACGGCCACTCCTCTGATTCGACACTAGGAGTAGGTTGTGTGGTGTTGGGGGTGGAGCCTCAACTCTCTGTAATACCAGGCAGTGCCTATGGCCACTCATCAGATTCTTCATTGGGAATTGGATGTTTGGTGAAGGGCAAAGGGAGTGGATATCATCACAAAATGGCAGACAATGAAGATAGTGAAGGTATGAAACAATACACACAAAAAATACACATTTTACAGGGTTTGTACGGAAGCTTGAAATCGTTGAAAATGCTTGAATTTCAGTGTTGTGTTTTCAAGGTCTGAAAAGTGCTTGAACTTTAGTTTAAGTGCTTTCAATTCTAACTCTGTGATTAATTAATTTATTTTTAATATTAACTCTGCCAGGTTAGACAGTAAGCCAAAGCTACTTACAGAGAGGTGGTACATTTTGAAAAATAAAACTTTTATGTCAAAAAACAAAATAACCAGGTGCTCTCAGGTCAACTCCGTTACATTTTTATCTTAATCTTTGGTTCAGTGCAAGTGTGTCTGAAGAACGCCAAGTGCTTCCCTTTTTTTGGATACAGCTTTGTGTTCTTGAGTTTCTAAATTTTTGCTATTATCAAACTAATTTTAGATGTTTGTAGCATAGTACAATGTGCATAATTGTGATAAAAGTGAAAAAAAAAATCATGAGTATATGTATTCCTGGGGGTGACAGTGGTGCACTTGTGCCTCACAGCAAGAAGGTCCTGGGTTTGATCCCAACACCGGTCGGTGGGACCTTTCTGTGTGGAGTTTGCATGTTC
>JAPQRQ010000023.1:26197913-26217244 GCA_037367365.1 Apogon talboti | reverse complement strand
GTATGTATTCCTGTAGATATGTATTTTTCCCCAGCAATAAGGTGCTGTGCTTAAAAGTGCTTGAAAAGTGCTTGAATTTCAACTTGAAAAATGGGTATGAACCCTGATTTTAGTTTGCAAGTTTACCAGTTTACAATAAGACTACCCAGTTAAAGCATGTATAAATACATTTCTAATTGAGTTGTAACCACTTTATAAATCATTAGTTAAAAAAAAAAAAAAAAGACTGGCCTGTCGTCAAATAGTAATATATTTAACATATAATATAGTCTCAGTCTCATAAATTGCTTTGCTCTTTTGTTTTATTTTGTTTTTGTCATACACTTTAAATCAAAGCTTATTTTCAGCCATTATGAACAACTAAAAACCTGGTATATTAAGAGAATAAATGAAAAGAGAAGCAGTTACTTAATCTTTACCAAACAAAGAATCTAAAATTAATGTATAATGATATTTGTTATGTATAGACTTATGAAATGTTTACAACATAGAATAGAATAGAATAGAATAGGCTTTATTGTCATTACACAGGTTGTACAACGAAATTGCAGACTAACCTAATTGACAAACCAATTATAAAACACTTATGAATCCTTTAGGAGTGTGTTATTATTTAAGTTTGTATCTAAGCTTTTTCATTTAAAACTTATACTGATATTTGCATGTAATTGGTATCTTGGTGTTTGTGTTGCTCAGTCTGTTTTTGTAGTAAAAGTCAGAAGCCTTTAAAGTTGTGCAAAGTGGAAGCTTTTTCCTCAAACATATTGGTGTTAAGAAAAGTAACAAATTAAGATGTCACTGAAAACTGTGTTTGTGTATATTTAAGTCAGTGTTCCACATCTCTCTGCAGTTTGTAAGTCTGTGAGCCCTGGTGAGCAGCTGTTAGAGGGCATGGGGTCCTGGGCAGCCGGCTTTGGCTTGTCCCCCGGAGAAAAGTCTGAGCAGGAATACCTCTCGGCTTTGTCTGCCCAGTACCAGGTGGAACACTACGAAGACTGCTACAACATAATGGGTTAGTAGAAAACATGACAGCCTAAAGATTAATGGTTCCTTTGGCAGGTAGTTTATCCAGGAAACATACAGCACGTTGAAATGATGTTAAGTAAAGCCACTGATTCTGAAAGCACCATAAAAGATGTTCTGTAGATGAGGTTGAAATGTATTATGGTCAGAAATTAGCGCGGTTAAACAAAACAGTTTAGATAGACATCCATTTTGTTCCTGTTTGTGTTGTTGATATGACGTCTGCTGAACTATTCTGCAGAAATTCTATTTCTTGAATAACATTCATTATTGTGTCCCATCACGTATTTGTGAGTGAAAAATAATGGATGGTCCACGTCAGAACCTGGAAAGATTGGAAGTCGAGCAAGAAATGGAATTACCTCCAATAGCTCCTGCTCTGTCTGTCATTATTTAGTAACAGTATGAGAATATTTCATCATGGATGAGTTGATTTTGTACACAGTGTGTTTACTCCATAGTTGTTTTCTTTAAAAAAAACTTTCTCTGGAACTTCCCAAAAAAAAAAGGAAATGCATGTTGAAATATATTCAGCATTAGCCTGAAATGAGGAATGTGGCACCATGCAGATTTGGAGGTTAATAAAAACTATATTAAATGTAACAGTAGGAATTCCTCTACCAGGAAGTTTGTCCGTCCATCCAAGATTTTTGTCCAACCGGTTTCAAATTTGACACACATTTTCTTTACACAGGAGAAGTGCAAGTGCAAAGTTTAATGGAGTAATTTCAATTTTTGGATTTTTTCATTTTTGTAAATTTGAGCTCAGAAAATTTGTCCAACTGATTTCTGAAAGACTATTCACCTGATCCTGCAGACAAAGTGCGATCAGAGTGAAAGTTAAGACTTGAGCAGAATAATGTTTGTCTTGGTGTGACTGAACTCACCGAAAAGGACAGAAGTTTACTTTAATCTACTTTATAATAATCTTTAATTTAACAGTCAAAATGTATCCCTGACTAGGCAGGGTATCGGTGAGCAGGAGGGGCAAAGTGTTGCGCGGCGGGGCAGGGCTATTAGTAAGCTCCGCCTACTTTTTCACTTGTTCAATCCAGCGTCTCTGAAGTCAACCAGAATGTCCTCATCTAAGAAGTATTCTAGAGTAAAGACCAAAGTCAGGAGCTGCTCTGGAGCTTCTCATCACAATGGCAACATTGTCTATAACATTTATCAATCCTCTGGATCCATTGTTTATCCAAACGTCTGTATACACAACACCTATTAAACTACTCTGTCTGGAGAAAGAAAGAAGTTCTTGCATAATCTCCATCCTCTGTTTTTTTATGTAATTAGTCAATGTTTTGAACCTCGTTTCATTATCTATTCTAGGAAAAATTGGACATGTGGGATACTGTTGAATTTACCTCTTGCTTTTATTTGGAGTATATATTTCAGTCTTTTTGTGTGCCATTCCCTGTTGTTGTCAAATTGATATTTATTCAGTAGCATACCTTTCATCTCCCTCTCCACAGCTTCTTCCCCAGAGAGTCAGCTCCTGAAGCATGTAACCCGGGGCCCCTGGGGGCTTCCCATAGACCCCACCCTCCACCGGGCAACAGACACCACTACTGTCCAGCTCAGCGAGATGGTTTCCCTGCCGGTCCTGATAAAACACTCCGTCACCACCCCGCTCATCACACAGTAAGTCACGGACTGAAAGAAAAGGTTTCGTTTTGGACATGGATTCAAACATTTTGCATTTAAGCACATTAGAAGTTATTGTTTACAAGCAAGAGCCTTAGGAGCCTTTGAAGGAGTGTGCATTTGCACATCTACAAAGAGAAAATGCAGGTATCAGGTTTTCATTGATCTCTTGTCATTTTTTTGCTACTTCAGGCCACTCCAGCTGTAGTTGAGTGTATAATGTACACTGCAGAAATAATTTAAATTCCTATTACATTCCACCCTTGTAGGATCGTTTCCTGTTTGAAAATCCATCACAACTCAAGGCAGGCTTGTCAGTCTTCACCTACAGTGTCTTTGCACACTGTGCAGTTTAGCTTTTGTGTGGAAAGGAATTGCTTTCTCATCCCTTTTTTCACACAGAGGGGGTGCAGTATATTTAGCGCTGTAATTCATAGCACTAAATTTCGATTAACACATCTCCACACATATGCACCTCCTTATATGACACAGAAGACTTTGGCAGAAATGTCAACTCTATTTTTATATCTCCCCTGCTGACTTTTCTGGAAGAAAATTTTCCCTAAATTTCAGTATTATAAAAATATATAACCGCAGAGGAATGATTGAAAGTATGGAGCGTAAAATGAAAAATCACCAGTAGTCAGTAGCCGTTTCCATATTCTTCCTCGCTCCCACCTCCTGTATCAAATTTGCAAGTCAGCATCATTTTCAGCACTGATTCTTGTGTCAAACCCTTCCCTTCCTTATCTTGGATGCTCTCCCCTTCACCCTTTATTCCCAGTGTTTCACTGGTGAACAAAGCAGTCGTGGACTACTTCTTTGTGGAATTAGGGGTGGAGAGACACTTTGAGGCGCTGCGCCATTTCTTGCTGATGGAGGATGGAGAGTTTGCACAGTCCCTGAGTGATCTGCTCTTTGAAAAGGTAATGCTCTTTCAGAAGTGTTGTCTTCTCTGCACTATTCAAATTGGGCTGATATAAGGCATTTTTCTTCAATTTATTGCACCCTAGTAGGATTTGGGTGAGGATATCTTAGAAGAGCGCAGATGTCCTTGTTTCCCCGTGACTACTGTGCATTTTAAAGTTTTCTGAGTGTTCAGCATTCCATGTTATTCAGTATCTTGTTAATGCAGTTTAAAGCGTTACGGAAAACATATTTATAGTCATATTTAATTTATCTAATGCTTAGAATAATATTCATTTCTATTACTGTGCTAATTCATCCATGTTGCATATGTGCAACAGCCTGTCCTATCATCTTACTGTTTTTCCTTTAGCCTGGGCAGCTCATTCCAGGTGTACAGATATAGTCGATATCCGTACTTGACCTTTGTGGTTTCTTTTGCCCAATGTTTCATCCCCTCCAGCTGGGCAGTGGACAGACTCCAGGTGAGCTGCTCACCCCATTGGTCCTCAACTCCATTCTCAGTAAGGCCCTACAGTACAGCTTACACGGAGACACTCCTCTGGCCAGCAACTTCACCTTTGCCCTTCGATTTCTGCCGGAGACCTTCCACCCACACGCACCCGATTCCCTCAACTGTCTAGAGCTACGCTACAAGGTAACTATAGGTGGTTGAACGCAGTTAGTAACAGAGTGTGAATGCATACACGGGTGCTTTTCTCAGCAGGAGTGGCAGCTTGAATGTGACAGCCTGTCATGTTTTGACAAACTGCTCTCAGTGTGGAAAACTGGCTCATCATGCTCTTAAATAGGTGACCTTTTTAGATTGATTGGAGTGGGGTCTTTTAGATGGCACACATTGTGACTAATGTCATACATATCGTCCTCTGCTCTTGTTGTCTCGCCTTGTTCTTCACCCTCCTCTCTCTCTCCTGACTCCTGCTTTTCCATCCTCCTCTCACCCCGTCCTTATCTCTTCCTTCATGTATTTTGCACTGTCTTTTCCTCTTTCCCATTCCTCTTCTGCTTCTACCCCCATCTCTCAACAATCTGTCTTTTCCCTCACATTCCTCTCACCTCCTTTATCAACATCTTGGCATTCACACCTTTTTCCTCCACACGCCTAGCTTCATCTATCTTGTTTCTTTACCTGGTTTTCCAGAGCTCCGGTCCTACTTTCTTTATCTCACTTTTACACTGCCTCAGTCTCACACCCTAACAGACTTTTTTTTTTTTTTTTGCCACTCATCTTGTGTCTGTGTCAGGTGGAGTGGCCGCTGAACATCATCATCACGGACAGCTGCATGAACAAATACAACCGTCTGTTCTCATTTCTGCTGCAGCTCAAACACATGGTGTGGAGCCTACGTGATGTCTGGTTTCACCTCAAGAGAACGGGTGAGAAGGGAATGTTTACTTCATGAATTTACCTCGTTTTTTTTTTTCTTCTATAAATCACATCTTACTGCTTTTTTGAGGATTTTTGAGAAATGGCACAGTGCATTACATAGTATTGATCTATGGATGTGTGCAGACTACAAAAAATGGACAACGGGGAGAAAAATAAATCATTCAGGAACTTCAGTGGTAAACCCTATTCGCATAGGCCTAGTAAAACCTGTGGGCCTCCAGTGATTCAGAAATTAACCCCTCCATGTCTGTGTTTTGTGCACTGCAGCACATTTGCATGGGATAAACGAAGTCCCGACCAAATTTACTGACATTATCCCGCGGATATGATGTCAAGGCTCACTAGGATAACAGTTGAGCCTGTTGAAAGATAGAAATGTTCATTCCTGAATGCTGCCATGCATGTCAGCCATCTGATCACTTTTACAGATTTCACTCTGCTGAAGGATTTGAGGTTGCTCTTTCTACAAATAGGTTTTCGTGTTGTGTTGCGACATGAATTTGCTCTGTTTGTAATTGCCAGTGCAGCCTCCATAATTCTCAGGCAGGAATCAGGCAAAATAAAAGCACAGAAGACATAAAATATTGCATTTCATATTGCAAGGCACAATATCAATTTGCATGAGATTAATTCAATCACAGGACCTCTGTGTTTGCAGTGGGATAGTTTTTACTTTGTGATTAAGATCACAGATGACGCTGACTCATTACAAATAACCCGAGGCCTTACTGTGACACCTGAGGAGAGCATGGATGCATCCTTCACACACACACACACACACACACACACAGACAAGCCCAAAGGCAGCCACTGATGCAAAATAAGAATTAATTTCATTCGCTAATCTGTAACAGGCGTATGTTTTCTCATGACGTATCCTTGCAGTGCATCACAGGTTGTTTTAATGGTTGTCTTTCAGCGCTGGTGAAAGGAGCAGGTCGCTCTGTTCAGTTCCGTCAGCTGCAATTGTACCGACACGAGATGCAGCACTTTGTCAAAGTGATACAGGGATACATCGCCAACCAGATCCTCCAAGTATCCTGGAGTGAGTTTACAGCCAAACTGGCTACTGCAAATGACCTAGATGCCATCCACCGCACACACGCAGACTACCTCAACAGAGCCATCTTCAGGTGAGAGGTGGAACTGCATATGAAACACTGGAAGTATGTTGATGCTTTGTCACTGTAATAGTAATGACAATAGTTCATCTTGATTATTTATTCAGTGATTAGAATTTTGTGCCCTATAGTCTATCCATAAGTGTTTTATAAAAATAACTGTAAACTGACCAAACTTTGGAGAACATTTTAATGGGCATATCTGCTCTGAAACAGGAGAAGGATACAGATTTCATTTTCATTATGAAATCATGAGGCAGATTGTGGCTGGGGAAACCTCCTTGGGATCCGAACCATCATGCACTGGAAGGCTGTGTGTGTTTTGTGGTTCTCCACGTCATGGACGACCACAGTATACTGCAAAAATCGAATTTTGAACTAACCATCACAAATGCAACATCAATAAAAACTGAAAAATTCATGGGTGATGAGTAATTTCTTCAGGCTGTCTGCAGGCATGGAAAGTTGACAAGTCATACTCTGCCCCCATAATTTCATAGAAAATTAATTTTTCCTCCTTGTAAAAAGTTCATTAAAATTCTATCTGTGTCTGAGGCTAACTCGTGAACCTGATGAATGATTTAATCTCATTAGGAGACGTTGTCAGTTTCACAGTTTTCCCATGTATAATTTGAGCTTGTCTAAAAATCAGAGTTCCGTGTCATTTTCTTAAACTTTGTGCTCCGTTTGGTGCCCAGGGGGCTGCTCACAGAGAAGGCAGCGCCGGTCATGAACATCATCCACAGTATCTTCAGTTTGATCCTCAAGTTCAGAGCTCAGCTGATTGCACAGCCTTGGGACAACCAGCAGGGGGAGGCAGTGCATCCTAGCTTCATTGCCATGCAGCAGTCCTACAACACCTTCAAGTATTACTCGCACTTTCTTTTCAAAGGTAAAGTCAACCAATCATTTTTTTTACATCTATTTTCAAGAAAGCTGAAGTAAACAAGCACTTCATCCTACTTACTCAGTATTGTCTTAATTAGCTGCAACAATGTGTTTTGCTCATTTTAATGAGGCTTGCGTTGACAAGAATTTAACGGTTTTCTCACTTCTTCCCTTAGTGGTAACCAAGTTGGTGAACAGAGGCTACCAGCCTCATTTAGAGGACTTCCTCCTTCGCATTAACTTCAACAACTACTACAAAGACTCTTGAACTATGTGGAGGAGCACAGGAGCTAAGTGTCACAATTATAAATGCTAGATGTTATTGAAAATGCCGATCCATTATGCACCAAAAGTGTTTACATTTGTAAAAGATTCACTGTATGTTTGTAAGGTAGATAATTGGATCCTTTCTGCTCTTTAAGTGTGTAAAATATTGTAAACAGGCATGGATTTTGACATAGAAAGTAAACAAGGCGATGGGCTCTCATCAGTGTGCAGGATCCAAACGTATCTCTGTTCTTACTTGATAAGATTCTGCTGCAAAATCTATAAACTGTCAATGTCTGTTAATGAAGTGGAGCTAATAACTGTAATGTTCAGGTGTGCCTTGAGCTTTGTAGAAAATGGCTTGTGGGCTGCATATAAATTGTCAATTATATGTAAATACACAAAGAAAATGCCTTGTTTAATAAATCCTCTATTCTTTAACACGTTCTTTTGTGATGTAAAAAAAAAAAAACACGGCTTTTACTTGAATAAGAAAAAATTACTTGCATTTATTAAAGATTGCATGTTGACATTGGTTTTAGAAAACTAGGACAAATTAAATGCAAAGGCAGTACGTAGGTGATTCTGTCAACTTCAGCCATTTACAAAAAGAAAGAGGGAGAAAATGCAGTCCTTGCTATATTACTGACATTTATTTTCTACACCATGAGTACCGAGACTTTTCCTGACAGTGCATTAGTTACAAAGCAAAACTATAACACGACTATGCAGCACAGCTGTAATATGTATAATGGTCTGCGGCAGGCCACATAAGAGGATTTGGATTCTTGACGGTGGTGAAGTTCCACCAACAGAGCCATCAATCACAGAAATGCCACAGGCTCCAGCTTGTGCAGGTCAAACTGGATTTTGTAGGCTGCACAGGTTTGCATGCTCTGGCAGATGAATAAAGGATGTGCTTCTGGAACAGCACCTACAGAGGGACGGTGCCTTTTGATGGACAGAATTTTCTCTTAGGTTTCAGATGACTTGTCAATACGCATTTTACATGAGCAAAGAGAAAGAGACAACTGGAACCATTACAACTCACTTCTCTTTAAAACACACTGTACAGTGTTATCCAACATGATCAAAAATGACACCATCTTAACCACATTTTATCCTTCTTTTAACATGACTTTTAACCAGAGCGCTGACATACAGATGTTCAGTATAAAAAGCAAAGCAAGACCACCGGTCGACACAAAGTAGCTTTCACCATCAACATCACGTCAGTGGCTTTGACCTCGTCCAAATTACACAGTACAAACATGTCACAGTTGTTCAGTGCATCACAGGCTCCCACTGTCAACGGAGATTAGTGTTCCTGCTCAAATGGACTAAAACTGAACAAAAATGTGGTGGGGTGCAGCTGGAAAGACCAATTTCACAGATCAACCACTTCCCTTTTGTTTTTTCTGTTACGATTAGGATTCATATACATGAGCTTAGCGAATGGCTTTTTAATAAGTACATACATAATATCCCACTGTAGTCTGCCTACATGCGTTACTATGACATTTTAGCTGTTTTTAAGTAGTACAGCTCAGTGAAGAGGGTTTAATCTTCTGCAAAGGGAACAAGAAAGAAAACCGTTATTTAATCATGCTCTGATTAAACATCATAAAGACACTGGAACAGATCATATTTACAGAGGCTTTCACAAAAACCGAGTGCAAAGTACTTCTTAATTTGACTACAGAATCTCTGGGCTGCTTGAGAGAAACCTGGCATTCTGGCATCTGAAGACTTGTTTTACTGTTAGAAGAGAATTAACATGTAAAACCTGACATTGATTCATTCACTCGGTAGGAATGCTTAAGATCGTCAGGATGCCAAGTCTTGGACGTCGCAGTGGCAGGACTGCAGACGGTATCCATTTTGCTTTCATCAAAAAAAGAAAAACCACATCATGCCAACCGTGTTCACAGCTTTGATGCATGCTCACAGACCAATTATAATCTATGCAGCAGTCACTGCCCTGCAGATACAAAGGGAGTGCCTATTTTTAAGCTTCATTGTTAAATTCCTTAATCCTCTATATCTCAGCGTCCCAATTAGTGCATTCTGTACCCATTAAGTCTTATTAAAAAGATATAAACCTTAGAAGTGCAATACCTTTTTGTACATGGATAATTAAGAAATAAATGCCAAAGTAGTTGCATAAGAGCTTTACGAGTTGTTATATAAGAAAGAAAAAAGAAAGAAAGGAAAAACTCTTCAAAAGAATGTCAAACTATGTAAACCTAGAATGAAGCAAACCATTCACCACCTTTTCCTAGAGGTCTACAGATAGGTGGGGATATTAGAAGACAATAAAACAGAAACATTAAATACATGTACTGTCGCCCCCCACTGCGGTGGAAAAACAAGACAAAGCTTAGTACCAAATCCAATAACCCATGCTACAGTCGGACCTCAGGAAAGCAGATCTAATGGGAGTATCCATGAGATGTGCTTTTTGGAACTGGGCGACCCTTGGCCCTCGACGTCTGCTTTCATTACAGCACATAACTGGAGATTTAGTAACACAGGAAGTGAACTACACTCTCTAATACAGGTGTTACGGTACCAGAGTTAGGGCTTAGAGGTCATGGTGAAACCTTAATCCAGGGAAATTCGTCTCTCCTGGGCAAAAGTCGAACCGTGGCCGTGGTCTTGGTAGTGGTTTTGGTCTAGGTTGGGACTAAGCCTCAGATTCCAGGTCTTCCTGTCCAGCTCCGTCAGTCGTGTCACCCGCCTCAGGCTCCAACAGCAAGAATTTGCCGTCATTAGTTAGTGGCATGTTCTTCATGAGCTCGGCCAAAGCCTCTGGGTCCTAGTCAAAACAAAACACAAACACAGCAGTTACAACCATCTGGAAACCAAACTTTTTGTGTGGGTGTAAAAGTTTTGTGAAAATGTTAGTTCTTGTATGTAAAATAAGGGTTTATACAGAGGTGACCAACACCATCTAGTGGTTGTTTTCATACTTATCTCCATACATCTCCAGTTTATTTAGATTTTTTTTTTCCCCTTCTCAATACTTAAAATGGAAATTCACTACAGCAAAACAAGGATAAATATTATATATAGACATAGAACCTGGAAGACGAGGGTTTAAGTGATGCTGATAATGAAATAATGACACCCTTGTGACTAAAAATGATCCATCTGGACTCTTAAACTCTGTTCACATGGGACTAGTATTACCTGTGGAACTGTGGTAATAGGTAATAATTGCAGAGGTTGTCTGTGATCTTAATCCCATGTGAATCTGCCATGTCTGTAAAACTTCCGCTGCAAATTACCTGCCCTGTTTCAACAAACAGGTCCTGTAATAATATTAATCCAGCATAAATCAACATCTCTAATTTCCTGGGATACGCAGCTTTTTTTTTTTTTTTTTTTATTTCCTCTGCTCATTTATTCTGCCTATTTCCTTTTCCAGGATGATGGAGGCTCCACTGGTGATGACAAACCAAAGTGTTTAAGGTGGAAACCCAGTAGGTTTTTGTCATGATTTCACATGGATTCATTGAAAGAGCGAATTTAGAATCTGTCATTAGAGCAACATCTGCAAAGATGATGAGATGGATGACACAATGACAGCTACAGTATGATGACGACTATCTTTCACCAGTTGTCTGTAAGTGGTGAACCTGCCCTTGACATCAGAGTTCACAAACAGCCTGTGCTTATCCTGCATGAATGCACGTCTGTGGGTTATTTCCCGTTCACCAGAGGTCCCAGACCCATGTGAATACTGCTGTAGTGTAACTCTGCTATACCTTACCTATTGAATATTCTCAAACAAGAAACTTTAAAGATTTTGATTATATGTTGACTTTAACCCTTTATCGGGCAAGTGACTATATTCGGTAATTTCCGCACACATTACAAGACAGTGACAGCAGTGAGGACAGTGAGTCCACAATCTCAGGTCCAATGTGGTCTACAGGGTCTGTAAGGTCCACCTCAGCATGAACAATGAGTGCACCTGCTTTGTTAGGTACCATGAAGTAATGGTACTAATGTAAGTAATGATGTTCAAAGGGATAATGTGGATGTTGACAGGTGTCTGGATCAGCACTGATGTTGGTCTAATGTTCTAAAAGGGATGTTTTAATGTTGTAAAATACATGTTCCTTTCACCTTATATTTGTTTTTCTTGTATTTTTTATATTTACTTCTTTGATTATTTTTTTTTGCCACTTACAGGTAAGGAACCAAATATGGTAACTTCACTGACCTTGATTTTCTACATAAAAATAAAAAAATGTGAAAAATTTCACAAAAGTAATAAAGTCTTATGTCCTCCAATAACACACTAACGTTGAAATTTGGAATCTCAGTGTATTTCGGAGTGGTCTATAAAGGGTTAAATGCAGTAGCTGTGTTTTCATTATTACCTTCTTTGCTTCTGTAATATCCTTCGCCAGACTAATGGTGTAGCATATCTGTGAAAAAAGACAAAGGTAAACTTCACTACACATGTCTCTATTAGTAAATCCCTGCTTTATTGTTTAAAGGAATACTAAAGTGCCTCGACCTTTTCGCCCTCTGTGTTGCTTTCAAAGACAAAGGCGCTGAAGGACGGCTCTCCCTCCTCGTCTCCGTCGCTCCAGTCCCGGCCCTCCACCACAAACCCCATTAACCTCCCGTTCTCCTGGTGAGCGGCGAACTGACACACCTCTCCCAGCTGAAACTGAAAACCAGTGGATAGAAGAAGAGAATAAACATATAATACTCATGAATCTCTACGTCTAAAATGAGTAGGAGTTGAATTACAGGATGAATGAAGCCTTTTCAGAAAGGACAGAGAGGAAGGAAATAATGTGGTGATACTTACACTTATCCTTGTAACTTGCGTCTGAGGGTCAATCAACCTGTTGTTAAAACACAATACAGACTCTAATACACTGATGTTACACAGCCTTGAATTTAGATTGGACTGTTCTGCTCTAGTCAGCTCGTTATCATCAGCTAAGGGTTAATGAAACGGTTTACTGTGTCACTTGTCACTCTAGTCTATATTAATACACATCCGCTGTTTGTCAGGGGATGTTATTTAACCGAGGTGGAATATCGTCAAAGTGTGAAATCAATCATCCCTGACAACAGCTTGGCATCACATGATTAACTGGATGATCCTAACGTACACAAGTCCTCTTTGTCCCAAATATTCAGTGCTGTAATGAATCTTTTGAAAGGTTTTGCTTTAAGGCAGGGTGTCAAACATAAGGCTCGCGGGCCAAAAGTGGCCCGCCAAATGGTCCATTCTGGCCCGCGGGATGAATGTGCAAAGTGCAAAAATGACATCGACAATATAAACAGTCAAGGGTGTTCAGTACCATAATAGTATAATAACCTATAAATAATGACAATTCCAAATGTTCTCATTGGTTTAATGTGAAAACAGTAAAATTACATCATGGAAATATTTACATTTAAAATCTACCCTGAACAAATACGAAAAACCTGAAATTTCGTAAGAAAGTTAAGTGCAATTCTAACAATAAATGTTTTCTGTATTTGTAGATCAACAGTGATGTGTAAACTGTGTTAATAATAAACTGAGACCTAATATTGTTGACATTGCACATATTTTTTTAGAAAAGATATTTCAGAGTGTACATGGTTGTAATTTAACTTTCACACTAAAACAAAGAGAAAAATTTTGATTTTTATTTATAGGTTCTTATTTTACTGGCCACACTGGGCTGTATATCCTCCTGACACCTAGGAATTGTACATGTTTTGGTTTTTTTACATTACATAATTGCCTTTATTGGAAACAACACGATGCAACAGTTTTGTCAGATGCATTTCTTAAATGTTTGTGGAATGTCCTTTGCAGTGGACAGTGTTTATTTATTTATTTTTCAGTAAAGCTGTGAGCCTCCTATCCCCTACAGAGGAAAAAAATGCATTGCTGGGTGTCAGGAGGACATGGCCCCTGAACCCCCCCCCCCCCCAGCTGTAAGCCCCTTGCTGTCTGTACTATTGGTGCCGTCTTTTACGACTGGCCACCACTGACTTCCCTGGTAGAAACCCCTCATTTGAGCGTTCTCCGTCTACTCCGCAGCTCTGAATGCAGCATAATCTTCTACGCTGGGCTTCACTCTGTTGACTGTGAATACTATTTTGTCCTCAGAGCTGATTTCCATGTCTGGGTTTATAAATATGTAATGCGTTCTACCTGAGGCTGCTGCTGGTGACCATGAGGTGGGATTCTGTCGTCCTGAAGATGTTGTGGATGGCCCGGGCAGCCAGCACCTGCCTCATGGCCTCGTAGATGACCTCCTGATTGTTTCCGCAGCGTACTGCCATCGAGCCGAGGAACCGCACCGCAAATACCTGCTGCAGAAGGGAGTCTGTGGGAGAGCACAACCCATGCAATCAGGTCAGCAGTGTACACGCAAACACACCGTGACAGTAAACGAAAGGGAAACAGGAGGATCTAATGGAGGAGAGTAACCCTGAGGTCCAAACACACACAGAAAAGAGGTTCATCTAAAATAAACCGGGGCATGAAGGAGTGGAATAGACCATTAAATTGTAACTGGATGAGGGGACTGGTTACCATCGCTCTCTGTCGAACACTCGTCATCCGTTTCTCCAAAAGGATTTGTGCGTCTGTCAGGAAGGGAAGCACAAAAACACAAGTAAAGAAAACAATTAAACCGCTGCACTGAGCCATTAGGAGGCATTCGGCTTCGTGGAAACAACCGGAATGAAGCCCAATTTCAGGAAATGAACGTCATCACAACAGCCCCTCATCTCCATCTGTCCATCACAAACAAGCGTGCACGCATGCACGCACGCATGTACGCACATGCACGTACGCACACACACGTACGCGCACGCACACACACGTACACACACACACCTACACAGACACCCCCCCCCCACACACACACACACACACACGCATGTACGCGCATGTACGCACATGCACGTACGCACACACACACACACACCCCTACACCTACACAGACACTCACCCACACACACGCATGCCTACATAGACACCCACCCACAAGCACGCGCTCACACACACACACACACACACACACACACACGTCCTGCAGCAGTCGTCCTCCTCACCTTCCTCCGGCCCTGTTTTGGTCCTGAAACTCAGAGGCCGGCAGCATGATATCAAACTGAATAGGTGTCCCGGGGGCTATCAGGTCCTCTGGTTCTGGAGCCGTCTTCTGGGAACCGCTGCTGGCACCATGAACACCTCCTGGCTTCGCTCTATGGGATGTTGAGGTTGAAGAAATAAATCCACAAACACCGACTGCTTAGGTTTAAGTACACTTTAATGGGGTTTTCTCCAGGTTTGTGTCATGTTTTGGTGCTGGGGGGGAATTCCACAGCGAGGGAACTTGATGGTCCTCCCCTAAGAAAAGTTGATGTGATTTGACCAAACTTTATGCATTTACTTTAACATAATTTTTGAATATTATAACATCTCCCCCCAGTTATATATGCATGGGTAGGTGGAAACTTTATGGACAAAAGTATTGGGACACATTGAATTCAGGTGCTCTGTTGCTAATGGGACAAAACAAGATTATTTAATATCATTACACAGTTTTCAAGGTTTATACGGGTGCTTGAAATCCTTGAAAATGCTTGAATTTCAATGTCATGTTTTCAAGATCTGAAAAGTGCTTGGATTTCAGTTTAAGTGCTTCAAAGTACTTGCAATTACAACCAAAGTTAGTTACACAGAGGTGATACATTTTGAAAAATAAAAGGAAAAATTAAATAAAAAATTAAGGAATGCTCTCAGGTCGACTCCAGGTACATTTTTATCTTAACCTTTGACTCAGTGCCTGAAGAACGCCAAGTGACTTCCCTTTTTTGGATAAAACTTTGTGTTCTTTAATTTTAACTTTTTGCAATTATGAAACATAGTTTTAGATGTTTATAACATAATACAATGTACATCTTTGTGATAAAAAGTGAAAAAATAATCATGAGTATATGTATTCCTGCATACATGTATTTTTTTAAGGTGCTGTGCTGGAAAAATTTGAAAATGACCCTTAAAAGTGCTTGAATTTGACCTTGAAAAATGTGGATCAACCCTGAGTTTTATACTGTGATAAATATCATTCCAATAAACATTTTTATTTCTAATAGAATAAGGTCCTTTGCACATCCCCTGGCAGACAGAAGCAAAAACCCTGTGCTTCTCAGCTGACAGTTTCAATATTTGCAATGGCACAAAACAGTTGACATCATTAAGAATACTGAACCTGTCGATGTGCTCCAGCCTTTTTCTACTTTTTGCCACAAACATTTTTATTTCTGTTTATTCTGTTTACATTGCCATCAATGCCAAAAAAAATGCTTCCAAGTTTGTTTTCACTTAATATTATCCAACAATGATTCTTCCTCCTATTATATTTATTTATAAAGTTTTACCTCTAGATTTCTGAAATATTTGTTGCATTGTAAATATAAATAATCATTTTAAACTGCAAGTCAGGTTACTTCATGTCTCATTCATGTTTTAAGAAATATTGATTTTACATTTATCATGACTTTTTTTTTAATATCATGATTGAGAAGTTCTATGAGCTCTAAGTGTGATGTGTCCCAGTATTTTTGTCCATATAGTGTTTACACGGTGACAGAATGTTGATCCATTATTGGTTTATTATAAATAAGTAATGGCCAATCAGCTTAAAAATAAAAACAAGTACAACCAGTATATGTGGGAAAAGTAATTTCAACTATTTTTTTATGTTCCTTATACTAATTAGAAATGAATTTGGATTAGGTGGTGTCCTTATAATGGTGGAGAAAACCCCGTTTTCTTTTTAAAATCCATCTCTAATCTCTATGGTAATGTGTCATTGTGGCACTCATCCATAGTGGATATTAAGACAATTTAATTAAAATGAAAATGATAAAAGACAAATCTACAGTCAAAGGGTTTTTTAAAAATGTTAGATGGACTATTTAATCAGAATCTGAAAACCTTTTTGATCATAGAAAATGCTTATGCTTATTCTGAACAGCCCTGTTGGTTTCAACTCAACTACAAAGTGCAGCTTTGCACTGAACATAGATGGGATTTTATAGAACATCATTAACAGTGAAATTCATTGGAACTGTGCCCGGGTAACTGATTACAAACTACATAACACATTGATGACAACACTGGAAACATGTGCTGTATGAGATCCTTTAGTCAACAGATGACAACACACAAACATTAAGTGGAGAATGGAGAACTGATGCTACATCCAAAGTCAGATAATAGTGTTGCATCAGCTCTAAAGTTAAATTAGAATTATTCTACATGACCTTTAGCTAATTCTGACTTTAAGTTGGCAAAAACAGATCACTATTGTTATTTTCTTACTGTGACACCAGTAACAAATTGACACATGGGAAGTAGGAGTAGTGCAGAGACAGGACAACTAATCAACAGTAGTAAATACTGGCATTAAGGGCTAAAATCATCACTGAAAACTGAATTTACACATAAAACCAAAGCGGCAATACAGCCTCAGTCTTGAGTTTCCTAAAGAATAGGTGTGTCACTACAACGGTGTTAAATGTTAAAGTTCAGGAGGAGATGAAATGTCTCGTCTTAGACTTGGACATGTCTAACCTGTCTGGATTGGGGGAGCCTTCCTGTCGCTTCTCGAAGCTGGTGATGGGCGTGACTGCCTGGATGGCGGTCTGGTTCAGTCTTATGGCCACAGCCTAACAGCGAGAACATCTACATCAGCATCATTTATGAAACATGTAAATAGCTCTAGAACAATAATAAATCCACAACTGAAGTCATACCTCTTAACATGTTTGATAGAGATGCACTAATATGTCAGCTGGACAACAGCAATGGCCGATACTCGGTGATATCAGCCAATATCTGTGTCCATATAGGGCATGTTTTCACTGATGGCACTGGCAGATACTTTATCTGTCCTGTTATATTATCATGAATTTTTATGTTTGTGTTCATTCAAAGATAATGTGATGAAAGACTCTTAAATAGTAAAGATTTTTATTTTTAGAATGAAGTTCTTCTTTGTTAAGGAGATAAATAACAACAAAAACTAAATAAAGAAACAGAGTACGTTGGCTAAAGGTCACTTTAAACGTCTCTATTGGACAAGAATTTCATAATCCCATTTTTAAGTTACTGATCTTTGCACCAGAATCAGATCAATTCATGCCAACATTTCTTTTTTTATGGAATATTTCCAGAGGAGGAGTCAGTCATGCATTTACAGTATTTGAATGTATTTAGAATAAAAAAAATCTTCGTGCTACATACCACACACATACGAGACCAGGGATCAAAAATATGCTCAAAAGTTGAAAAACCTAACATTTTTATTATTTACTTGAGGTAACTTCCATGCATTCAATAATTTCACTTGTTGCTACAACTTTCTGCAGTTAGTATTTGTTGAACCCTTAAATAAATCTCCCAGTGGGACACACAGTAATAATATTTCTGATGAAAATGGTCTGATTAGATTAGATTAGATTAGATTAATGGGGTAAATTCACTGGTCAAAACAGAAACAGGATAGCGTACAAGAAAATGTGCATAAGGTAGTGCAAAAAAAACTCTATAGGTTACAGTATATACATATTTATATAAGTGGAATTGCATTATTGATGAGGTAAAGTATGGTTATACATATAAAACTACACCAACAGTGCTGACCCAAAAAAACAATCATTATTGACCAAATTCTCTGATTTCTAATGATTGCAGAGTAAAGACCAAGGTGTTCTGGGTAAAGCTACAGTTTGCTACAGAAAATAAACAGCTCCTGAGTAAATATTCAGTCAGTCCTTCTGTACACATGCAAGATTCTAGGTTTGGAAGCAGAAAAGATAATACAGCTGTCAGAAGACAGGATCTACAAGAGGACATGAGAGCGACACTGTTCATTTTCATATGTAAATCAGTACTTTACTGCAAAGTAAGTGTAATAAATGTTGCACAAACAGCAACATGTGGCTCTTTTCTGTCAGATCCCGGCAATGTTCAGAAACGACTACTGATTAAAGATTACGCTCAGATGTTTATTTTACTTGTGTGTTTGATGGGACGTGTTTGTGCATATTTTAGGAGGATGGAAAATGTTGGTTACCTCTGGGTTGTCAGTCAGGTAGATCTGTCTGGAGATGTTGTTCACTGTGCATATCCACTGAGAGAGAAACACAGGACATCCACATTAGGGCTCATTCTTTGTCAGACATGAACTGGCTGAAAGCGCTTGACTGATACGAGCTGTGACGGGCCAGTCAGATGTGTCCAGACACAAAACCAAACATGTAAACCAGTCTTAATTAATCTCGACAGTTCCTTCTTTGTTCCGACACAACACTTGTACTGGTAGATTTCTTTGGGATGGAAAACAATGAGACGGATGAGACAGAACCAGCTGGATGCTCTCACACTCACCTCTTCATATTCTCTTTTACTCTCCGCTTGTAGAATCATTGACCTGGAAGCAAGAAATGGAAAAATTAAGCAGAGGATAAGAAAAAAAAAAAAAAAATCAAAGATCCTAAACCTCCTGCCAGTTTGTCAGTCGTAGAGGTAAATGTACATACGTTTTGCCTGAGGGGGAGGTTATCTGGAAGCAGTAGCGTCTGTCCTCACACTCCACAGCCATGACGGAGCTGTTGTCCAGGTCCAGCACCATGCCCCCCGCCACCGCCCCCCGCGGCTGGCACATCAGGTTCCCTCCTTGGGTGAAGAAGAACAGTCGGTCCCAGGCGGTGGTCACCAGGCCCGTTTTACTGACACATGGAAGGAAATACAGGGGCAATGAATCAGAGTCGCACAGCAGGGTGAAATATAATGGCACATCATCTACACTATGATTACCTTTGAGGGTTTTACTACAAATCATACGGTTTAAATACAGCACTCAAACCACTTTGGACACCACATGAACATTGACTCAATGAAAACTCAATGAAATGACTTCTTGGGTGCTTTTCTAAAATTTTAGACACATAATAGATAGTAAAATGGGCAAAAATAATGTTAAATAATTCATTTGTTGAATATATATATACATATATACATATAC
>JAPQRQ010000023.1:26183826-26196693 GCA_037367365.1 Apogon talboti | reverse complement strand
TAAATAATTCATTTGTTATTTATATATATTTATATATATTTATTTTTTTTTTTTTTTTTTCCCCTTGTACAGGAACTTCCAGATCGTACATCCATACGTCTTCCATAAATTTTGCAAAAAACTAGAACCCAAACAACACCTAAGCCTCTGAAATCCAAGGAAAAGCTCTGGTGTTCCATAAGAAATTCAATAAGTTGAGTCCGTCTGTCCTTTGTCCATTTATTGCCCATAAGAGGTTTTGTCAGTAACTATACTTGTTAAAAGTCTCATAGTTTCATAGTGAAATCCAGTAATATCATTAACCTTCTGATAACGTCAATCAATCATTCACTCATCTTCTGAATCCACTTTATCAGTCAATCAATCAATCAAATTTTATTTATACAGTATAGCGCTAAATCATACCAAAAGTTATCTCATGACACTTTACATTCAGAGCTGGTCTCGTCCAGACTCTTCATAAGTCATTTCACAGGCACCACCAACAGAATCTAACATAATACAGTTCACTTTTGTTGAGTTTCGTTTAAAAAGTAAAAAAAAAAAAAAAAAGATTGATGTTTTATTTCTTATGAAGGTCACAGAAAGATTTTCACTGATGATAATGTGTCAAAAAGACTTTACATTTGTGATGGTAAATATCAATTTTGGGGCAGTTTACTGTTACTTATTTGTGTTTACTGCTATATGCTACAAATTTGCTGGAATTTGTAGTGTGTATCAACAGTTAATATTACAGTTACATATCATTAGCCTCATAGCCTAATTGCCCTAGTCATATTTTTGGCCAGATTGTGATATCTGCATAAAATGAAGCAGTAGTTTTAGGAAACTATAGTTACACAGATATCACAATCTGCCCAAAAATATGACTTACACTATGAGGCTAAAGATAGTGTATGTATGACCTGCAAGATGGTGCTTTTTGTAAAGGCTTAACTGAGTGGTGTTTTAGCTCCTATATTTTTTATATGTTTTTCTATTCCATAAGGGCTTTTTAAGTAAAAAACAACAACACATGAATGTATATAAAAGAGCTAACTGCTTTCCCTCAGTTCAGATTCACATGACTCTTTTTAGATAATATGTTCATAGTGATGTGTGTCCTGTCCTTTACTGTGAAACTGAACAAATAAAGTGTGTTTGGATTTTATCTATTCCTTTCTCTTTAATTAAGTTGTTATGGGATCTTCTCAGTTACATCTTTTTATTTTTATATTTCACCGAAATTTCTGATGTTACATTTTCAGCAATAATTTCTTCATATTTAATACATAAAACATGAAAATACTAACAAAACACTAAATTATTTAAATGGTTGTTATTCTGTAGAAGCAGAATGATTAACGTTGCCTTGTTAAAATTTCATTAATGTAATTCTTCAAACACAAATCCAAGGCTTTTCAGACAATCACTCATACAGCCGGTTATACAACTACCTTCATAACTGTGACGAGTCATTTTATGATGAAAATGAGTCTTAGGGACATGAATATTTTTAATTTGAATTTTGAAGTTTATTCATACATTATTTTCAGTTACAACTGCTTTCATTTCTCATATTTAATTAACTGACTAAACATGAACAATGACAATTATTAAGTTTTTAGAGAAAAAGGCAAGAAAAAAAACATCTTTTTGCAGAAACTTTTTAACAGCTGTGTGTAACAGGTGCACATCCTCTGTCTTTGCTTGGACATAAACATTTCTCACCTCTGTTCTGTTATTTAGAAATATTTATTTACTCCTATAGAAATATTTTCATCTTTCCAACTTAATACTTAATAAACCTCTTTTTCTGTAAACTGTTGCTTTCAACATTTAAAGAGGTTTTCTCTTATATTTAAGTGCTTAGGTTGTCCTCTGTGTTTCTCTTTAGGATTTTGTTGAAGATAATCTTTATGGCTTTTCTTTCTGCCTTTTCTTGTGTAATTGATTTGTTTTGATTTTGAAGTTTGGCTTTTACCGTTTCTGTGAAATAAAGTACAAATAAATTACAATTTGACTGAATGCTACATGTATGTGTGTATGACTCATTGGAGTGGCTTTGTCTAGAACATTGTGTTTAGAAAATACTCCAAATAAACTTCCTGTGATTAACCCGGACGAGGACGGCTCATGCTGCTGTACATGACTCAGACTCTTACTTTGACTAAGTATTCCAAATAGCAAATGTTCTCTGGACTCCATTTGACAAGCATTTGAGGCTGCTGGCAGTGTGTGTCATTAAACAGAGTGGCATTCTGTGGAAACCTTTTCTCTGGTGCCACAGACATTTGTCAAAGACTCTGGATGTATATGAGGGAGAGACAGAGTTTGACAGCGCTGACATTTCACTAAATCACATTGTGGGCTACGCTGCAGTTCTACACCCTGAAGCCATTAAGGAAGTTTCCCTTCTCATACATCCACTCTGCAATAAGCTGACAGCGCACACTGTCAACATGTTACCTGACCCACCTCGCCTTCAGTAGCAGACTTACTGTTTACCGTGTTGATGTGGATTTTATGCGACTTCACTGAGAGAAGCAGTATTTGGTTCTTACTTGCATTGGTAATTTTGATACTCAAAATCCTACTGTAGCTGCTGTATCAATTATACCACAGCTAACACACCAGACTGAATTCCAAAACCAAATAATAAAGAAGAAAAAAAGGCCAGATGTGCAGAAAGCGGACATATTCAAAGCACTTTTCCAAATGTTTCACAACATATTGACTACATCAGGAGTGTCAAACTCATTTTAGTTCAGGGGCCATATTCAGCCAAAGTTGATCTGAAGTGGGCCGGACCGATAAAATAATAACATAATGATATATGAATAATGTCAACTCCAAACTTTCTTCTATGTTTTACAGTGAAAAAAGTAACATCACATGATGAAAATGTTTACATCTACAAACTATCCTTTAAAACAATGTGAATAACATGAACAATCTGAAATTTCTTAAGAAAAACCTGCATTCATATTTGTTCAAGTTATTCACATTTTTTGTGAAATGATAGTTTGTTTTAGTAGAAATACAGTAAAATTACATGAAAATGTTTACATTTACAAAAAGAACATGGAGTTGTCAGTATTTATGGGTTAATATGATAGTCTTATCTTATCTTATCTTACTGGTCTGAACCACTTGAGATCAAATTGGTCTGAATGTGGAACCTGAATGAAAATGATTGTTAATATCTTAGTGTAATTTTTGCATTTCACTAATTCATCCCACGGGCCGGGCTGGACCCTTTGGCCGGCCGGATTTGGCCCCCGGGCCGCATATTTGACACCCCTGGACTAGATAGAGGTTCCACATGTACAGGAAATGTGCTTAGATTTGCGCCAGGGCTATAATGAGTGTCATTAATCTTACTTCCTAATGTTGAGGTAGCCAGCCTTCTGGATAAGTGTACGATTGACAGGATCGTTGTCCTTATCTGGCATGTAGACGGTGTCCTCAACCGACAGCAGCTCCCTCTGGGACACACGCATGGCCTCCGCCTCTGCATCCAGCTGGACCTGGATACTAGACACGACATACCTTTTAAGGATGGGGAAAATCCTTCCAAACTTACTTCCATAAATGACTATTTGATGACTAGAACTATTACTGTGTAAAATTGAAGCTGTGACGCCTAAACATATTTTAACAAACAATGAAAATATTTTCTTTACTTTTGTGTCATTTTGGACACAGAGGCGAGAAAGTTGTCCATCTTCTTCGACACCAGTTCAATTCCTTTTTTGAAGAAGCTTATCTAAGGGTTCAAAGGTAACAGAGAGTCATTAAATATGCATTTCTTTTATTTATTTTTTAATCTATTTCTATGTATATCTAAGAGACTTTTCAGAAAAGACCTCAGTTCCAAGGTCACATCTTATAGTAAACCTATTGTTGCAACAGGTAACACACATTAACAACTTCAAAACACCTTTGTGTTCTCTGAAAATGAACTGTTGTTTCAATATGGTAGTCTCGTGTCTATCTAACCCTGCCTTACTGTGCCTGCTTGAAAGATGCTTGAACCACTGTCTTGTTGCTTCTTATACAATGGCAATAAAGTACTGAACTGAACTGAATTGAAGTGAATTGAACTGAAGTGAAAAGCAAAAGGATCTACTGATCTAAAATGTCGAATAGCTTTTGAACCACTAATCACATCAATACATTAAATTAATTCAGGTGAAATGTAGTTTGTCAGATTTTTAGCCCATTTAGACATTCAGTGACTCCATAGTCAATGTGGAAACACCTTCATCTTCTGTAACATTGATTCAATGATAAAACCCATGTAGTTTGAGAAATAACAGTGGCTGCAGATGCTTATTTTTATGTTCAATTAGTGATACATTTGCTGAAAAAGTCACTTCTTCAGTGTTGTGTGTTTTGAGAACCTTTTATTTTAATAATCACCTTTCAATTTACTTTTCACTGAAGAATCTAAAATGCAGAGGATAATATGATGACAAATGACGACAAATCATTTAGGAAAGGTAGACCGAGAGAAAAATTCATTTGGAAGCCACCACAAAAATAGTTTTAGATCTTCGAGCTATAAAGACTTAACTTTAATACTGTCCTGATAAAGAGGCCGACAGCTGCTATGTACCTGTGCCTGTGTGTAGCCCAGCATTGGTTCGAGCATGGCTACTCTTTTGCGATACTGCAGAGCGTTGAGGGCGCAGTAGTACTGCAGAGAGGCCTGGTGCTGCTTCCTTCTGGTGTAGGCTACTTCCTTCACCATGTCTGACTTCAGCTGACAAGACAAAAGAGGGTTAAACATGCAAATATATCATATGCTCACAGTGGAATCTAGCTCTGCACACACACACACACACACACACACACACACACACACACACACACACACACACACACACACACACACACACACAAAAACACAAACACACACACACAAAAACACAAACACACACAAACACATAAACACTCATACATATGCAAACTCTTGTTTTTCCCATCCACACATACAAATAAGAAATAGATTTGCATTATGTTCAACAGCCAAACACGTGCATACACACTGCGCACACTGAAAGCTAACAGCCAAACAATTGTATCTTTGCAGTCTTTATAGTCCATAATGTTGTAATAGTTGCATCACAACAGTGAGGTGCATGTGCATGGAATATTTAACCCAATCTACTGTAATGAAACCTGTGTTGTATTCCAGCTGCAAAGAAAAACAACGCTCTCACTGCATTACCAGCTCATTACTGCAGCGTGGGGCCTTTTATGGCCCTGATCAATGAGAGAAAACCTCCATAAGGGAAACCGCGAGAGCACTTTTGCAGTCACTTTACCTTCTCATTTTCCTTCTTCTTCGGCAGGCGGCTGTACTTGACCATAGCTGCCTCATGCTCTGCACAACAGAAAAGAGTGGATCAACATCAGAGAATACTGACTGTAAGCCTGCTGCAATTGTTGTTGTCCAAAACTGAAGATTAGAGATTAGTGTTTACCATCAGTGGCGATGCCAAATATTTCCTTTAGTGTGCTTATCTCTGAAACCATAAATATAGAGTGAGTTGACACAACTTGAGCAGATTCGCATTTTTATAAATCCACTATTGCTTTGTTAAGGACGATGAGCAGGCTGCTTGTGGACAGTGGTCTACAGACATACTTCACCATATATTGTCTTTTAAACCACGCTCTTTTACATTTAACAAAATCTTTGACCCTAAGCATAATTACAGATAACAGAGTAGTTATTTCTAATTGTATGCACATTTTATTACAATAATGAACTTTTGCATGTGTTTGAATACGTCTGCATCCCTACCTGTCAGGTCTTTCTCTCGGAACTGGATCAAGGGGAAGACCATACTGTCCGCCATCTGGTTGGCCAGCTCGGAGTGGAGCGAGTTCAGCTGGACGACACAACCGCACAGAAAAATATCAAGCGTTGCACCAAGACAAAAAGGGAACATTTACCCGAGCCAAACATCTTGAGGGATTTGAATGTGTCCTAATAAGTACAGTGACATCTGCTGCCAGCTATTCCTGCAGCAAGCTGGAAAGTAACATTTTGAGCGATATGGGTGCATAACTGCAGCCAGTGCCTTCCCTACATCATTAAGTGCTCATATTGCGAAACAATGCCTTTTGTGAGGAGAATAATGAAACCTGCTGTTTACTGGGATATTGGAAACAGGTCTACATAATGCACGTGCAAACAAATGCTACTGTAATTCTTGCTACTGCTGAGAAGCAACACTCACCAGTTTAATTGGAATGATTCAGCAAGTGCTAAAGTCGTATGAAATCGTTTTTTTCCTCTGTGTATGATGAGGTAAGGTCAAACATACAATCAACCTGTGTCCTCTGAACATATGTGTGCATACGTGTGCATCCTCAATCCATCTGAGTGCTGACTGGGCAGGCTCATGGACCCCTAAGGCTCAAAGTGACATGTCCATCTGTTTTGTCTACACCTTCACTCCCCTTCTTTCATCATTCCCCACACGCTGCCTCCCTCTGTACATCTGGAGTAATAGGCATCAAATCCACCTTGCCATTCCCCTCTTAGCCTCCATTTACAATCATTTCTGGACTTAGAGGGAGGATAATAACCAGGTCTCTTCGTGGAGGTCATTTTCCCTACTGTGCTAGCTCAGCCCAGGTGCAACATTCTTTATACCATAATAAAGGACCAGCTAGTGGACATACAACGGTTTATCTTCCCCCCTCATCAGACACAAAAAACCTCCAAAACTGCAGATATAGTTCTCACCTCCCCTACGGTCTTGGCGAAGCTCTGCAGTGTGGTGATTACCTCCTCATCACCTTTTCCAAGGGCAAAATTCTAGAGAAGAAGAGGAAGAGAGGCAGGTTTAATACACAAACTGCAGAATGTTGCATAAATCCAACCCATACAAGAAGCTAGAAAGTTAAAAATACCCTTTCCTGCCAGGAATTCTGGCACACCGTTCGTGGAGTGGTGCCAAAGATGCTAATAAACCTCATGCTAAGATGCTGAGTTGTGTATTTTGTTAAAAGTGCCTCCATTAAGGGACAGTTTTTCCTCATAAATCGCAAACTCAAGGGATCTAGCCCGATGTAAGATTTGTTTAATAGGCTTGTTGTTGATTTCAGTATATAATTTCATTTTGGTGTTTTTGTTTGCTACATAAAAATAACCCCATAATCAACTTCAAACAGGCTCTTCATTCTAAAGGTTCTTTAATGCAAACTGACTGAAAACAAGGATGAACATGCAAATGATAACCCCATACCTCCACACCTCATCTGCTACACTGACACTCCACTCCTATACTCAAACAGCAGCAAATTATTCCAAGTATTCTGTGTGTCTTCACGGAACTCAGGAGTTTACACTGTTAGCATTACAACAAGCAGCTGAAATGAAATAATAAAGTCCTTAAAACACAGTGCAGTGGGAGCTATTTGAAATATAACACCTCAAAGTTAAATATTAATGCTGGTCCCACTTGAGCTGACTGTTAATTTTGTTTTGCAAATTGGATACTGCAATTAATCATGTTTCAAAACAGGAGCCTACTTTTCCAGGTTAAAAACAAAGTCTTAATTAAAATGTACATACCACCAGCAATGTTCAGCATACAGTATGAAGGTCCATTATTAAAATTTGGCTTGGTGATATGAGTTATTTTGCTCAAATTGATAATTAAAATAGAAGAAAGTAAGTCACATATACGTACTTTTTTTTCATATGCCAGCAGTTGCTGGGAGAGCTGCTCTGTGGCCAATCCCATCTCACTCTGAGAAGCAAAATGAAGCAGGACGACAAAGTTTTAGACAAGGTACAGGTAATTCTCTCTTCACACCTTAGACATGATAAAGGAATAAAAACAAGTGATGGAAAAATGTGAACGATTGAAAGTTATTTTCTTTAATGAAACACAAGGTGAATTCATCCATCATACAAATGTCGGACCCTGCAGTAGACCTGTTAAAAAAGGAATGAAGTTGTGTTGCATAAGTTCTGTAACTCTTTGAAAGACAAATGGAGAATGTACTGGGCTGTAACATACATGGAGATTCTGTGTTGAGGCAGAATCTACAGAAAATCTGCACTAGATTAAGTATATTTACACCAGAACACGGGGAGTTTTTTCCTCTACTGACTGAAAAACACTACTGATCAAACTGCACAAAATACATTTTTTCAGAGATAACACAATCAGCTGTATTCCCAACACTAGTCTGACCTTTGATCAGAGATAATGGTGACACAATTATCTTCCTGAAGGTCAACATTATAATTGATCAGACATTTCTACATACTGCTCCATTCAACTCAATACTATCTATTGATCCGTGATCAATGTATGATAATATATTTGGTATATTTGTCTCAGTTCAGCTACTGGTGGGGTTCGATAATGCAAATGTTCAACCAAACGTCAACTCCATGCAGACACACAAGTAAACACAGCTAACAGGAAATATATGTGTGAGTGTGTGTCTGCTTTGTGAAGTACCTGAGCTCCAAATACCCTCTGCATCGATTGCAGCAATTGGTTGGTGTAGTCTGTAAGATTCCCAGCATCTTCTTCAAACACACTGAGCAGGGAACGAGTCTGTGAAGCAAAACATTTTCACACCTTTTTAATGAACCTGGTGAAAGATTGAGCAGTCAGATCATTATCAATAGAGCTTAAGTTATTACATAATTAGTCAGTTAGTTGTGAAACATGCTGCTTGGCATTTTACAAATATGGTATATTAACACACAGCATATCTATGGCACAATGTGAAGGTGTTTAATTGCTCTCTGACAGATTTGACAGATTATACAACACCTTTTGCACTGTTTTCTGAAAAAAACAAACAGAAAATTGAACAGAATACTTAGGCACAATACCTGCAGTCTCATCTTGTTTTGTAAATCTGTATTTAATAACTCTGACGGTGGGCTCGGTGTATTGTAATTATTGTCAAACACTCCTATTGCTCAACATTTTTTAACAGCTGCTTTGTAGACACAGTTTAAGGCAGGCTTCTCTGTAGGTCTCAGGGGACTTTATGGCTTATGTTTTCATTGGGATGATGAAGTTTCAGGCACAGCTTCAATGTAATTTGACTAAAACGTTGCACACGTACTAAACTATCAAAATTACAACATTTTAAATATATACACATTGCAGATGTTCACATTACACTCATAAGATGGAAAAGAAGTGAAATACGCTGACTAATGAGGCAAGTGCAAGATTCACATGTAATCCTTCAAACAGTGCCTTAAAAATAATAATTTGAGCCGATTTATATTTTATAAAAAACTATATATTGTTTCCAGCACTTTAACAGTAATGTTTACACCAAGAAATATGATATATGCATGATATATTAATGGACAGAAGTCTATAATGTGAGTAAAGTAAATCAATCACACACACCCACCCACACACACACACACACACAATCACAGAATGAGAGTGGGTGCAGCAACAACAACATACTAAAGTGAGGTTGCAACAAAAAGAAATAAGTCTGCAACTAGTATTCTTTCCTATGAGTCATTTTTAATGGAAAAAAGTCTAGATTCTCAGTCATTCATTCTCACAGTCTAGATCCTATTTTCTGATTTCTTTCCTCCTCTGTCACAGTAAACTGAATGTATTTGTGTGTGGATTAAATAATCCATCTGAAGATGTTATTATGGGTTTTGGGAAACACTTTTTCACCATTTTGTGACATTTTACAGACCAAACAATTAGAAAGATTCATTGTCAATGAAAACTAAAATTGTGGTTAG
The DNA here is from genome assembly GCA_037367365.1 of Apogon talboti. Taxonomy (NCBI): domain Eukaryota; kingdom Metazoa; phylum Chordata; class Actinopteri; order Kurtiformes; family Apogonidae; genus Apogon; species Apogon talboti. The sequence continues at coordinate 26,186,936 of JAPQRQ010000023.1, read as the reverse complement.
AGCCATATTTACGTAAAACAAAAGGCTCAACACTGATTTTACTGCAGGCTGGTTATGCAAACTGAGGATCTCTTGCCTGGGTGTTGTTTTTTTTTTTTTTGTTTCATAAAACAGGTGCAGCAAGGTGGGGCATATAGAGCAAAGACGAACACGCCCAGGTTAAGTCTGTTTACAGTTTGCCTCAGTTGACTTACACCACTGCAGGCTATAGAAACAGCTCATTTTCTCCTGGTCAGTGCTGTTCCTACCTGTGGATAATTACAATACTGGTTGTGTTTACAGTTTACCTTATGATCCTTGTGAACAGCATGGCATAATTTCTTGTTATAGTAAATGGAAAGACAGAAATTGCAGATTTGCACTTAACAGAGAATAGAAAAGAGTTGGATCTGTTAAAAACATGTGCTTCATAGCATCCTCAGTAAAGGCATATTGTGCATTGACCATGGTCTGCTCATTCAGCCCTGTTGCAGACTATTGACTAATTCTGGGGGAGTCTGATATTGGAAACCCCTCCCACATCCTGTGAATCAGGCCCTGTTTAGCCACATATTAAGGTGTAGCCCAAAATCCATAACGATGTGATAGATAGTCGTAGATAAAATAAAATCAGGGGACGATTTCAGGATGAGATATAAATGTGACATCTGAATATACCCCAGAATATCCCCTTTGGCGGAGAGGAAAGCCCTATGACGAGCGGTAGCTTTGTGAACACAACAGAGGACCACTAACGTCGAAATGTACAATTATATGACACGTGCTGATGAAACTACAGAATTATTTACATGAAAAGGGTACAGCCACTCCTGCCAGAGGATTACATTCCCATAAAAACAATGTGTCAATTGAGAGCTGTCACCGAGCAGTGGAAACAGCCTTCACCGGGGACAGGATAGGCTTGGCTACTATGCTAACTCCAGAGCTCGTAACAGCGTTTAATTTGACATTTGTGCCTTTAAACGAGCTAAAACCCGCACAGGCCTACCTGCGGACTGTCCTGCAAAGCGTCTTCTAGAAGCAGTTTGTGATGTACGGCCGGCATCTTGTTAGCGGAGGAGGAGAAGGGAATGGGAGCTTGAATTATTTAGAGCGTGGACTCAGTTTCCCAGATACCTCTGCGCGGGAGGGTACACGTAGTGGTTGGAGGCGGGCCCACTCTGATCTCATGAAGAGCAACTCGTGAACAATAAGGAACCTCAAACTCTATGAATGTCCAGTTATTTATTTACTTTGTGCGTATTTATATATCTCTTATTCTTAAGCTTTATCTAATTCAGTGGCTTAAACACTCAAAGTTCGACAACTGAAGTACCGGAACGCTATGGTTTTGTTAATGTTTTGTCATTTTAGTACCAACAGTGACCCCATGTGGTTAAATGAAGAATTGCTCTATGTGTTGAGGGAAAAAGTACATATTACTTTAAAAACGAAATGCCTCTCATTCTGACAATTGCGCAGATTTTTTTTAAATAAGCAAATGAAGGTTCAAAATAAATCCTGTCTACACTAGTTTCAGAATGATATTCATGATAAAAGTGTCTAATTTTAGATCGTGAAATGTGTATTTGCTCAAAAATTGAGCAAATTAGTAAAACTCTGAAAGACCATATTATCATTGAAGAAAAATACATAAATTATGCCATTTTGATAGTATTTTGTGTCTAACATAAAAAATATATGCATGTGTTTTAACTGTGCTGTAAAAGATGAGACTTGGTTGACTCAGTAAATGAATACATGGTACATAAAACAAAAGATATTTTTGACAAATATTCATTTAAACGAAATGTATTTTTAAAAAATTACTGACAAAGCACTCTGTGTTGCATTTATTTGTATGAAAAATGCTATCTAAATAAAGATTGATTGACTACATTTTAAACAATTTCAGCAGAAATACATTTCATAAAGACTGATTAGACTTTAATAATGAAAATCTAAAAAAACATGTATTTTGGTAAAGTCAGTTTATTTTTTATTTAAACCTGATTTTGTTGCTTTTTATAATTAATGTATGTAAATATAAGGTGATGAGAAGTTGCTGATTGAAAAGCTGTTGTTAAAAAAAAGAAAGGCGCCCATGGTGTTCATGCACTATCCATAAAACATTTATAGAAATCTTGAGAATGAGAGATTTTATAGCGTAGAATGGAAAACAATGGCAACAAAATTACACTTATCGACACACTTACTGAAGAGATTTTAATTTCTTTTAAAAAATGCAGGAAAATATGCAAAATTATTCAGGTAAATCTAAGAAGTGTTATTTTTTTGTTTATATTATTGTTAATAATATAACAAAATTTTTGAACACTATCTGACAAGTTTAAATACATTTTTCTCATTTAATTAAACTGGTTAAAGTAAATACAGATACAAATCAACTTTTTTTATCCTCAAGAAAAAAAAAATAAGGTAAGCATTTTAATCACTTTAACTTATATTATGTACTTTAAATCTACTAAAAATACTGTTCATCACACCAATGTTGATATATTTTTATGTTGTGGACATTGAAATGTTGACCAACTGATCATGATGATGTAAGAGTAAAGTATTGATTCTGCACACATTTTCATGGATGTTGACAAACTTTTCCAAATGGGTCAAATCAAGCTGATCGTTAGCATGCTTGACTTAAAGGCTGCTACAAGCTATTTAGACACAACAGTTGGGGCCATTGTACAGAATACATTAGATGAGACACGCTACATGCCTTTGGAAATTACTGACACCTCCAGGAATGTTTTTTTCTTCTTTGCCTCAAACCTAATTTCTAAATCACAAGCAAATCATAAGAGTGTTGTTGGAACCACTGACTCCAATTACTTCACACAAACTGATTCCTAATCTGTAAAGGATAATGTCACCTGCATTTGTGCCCATTCACCATCAGATACCTTAATGGCATTTATTATGTTATGCTATTTTTAATTATTATTCACTTAGTTTTGAGATTTAAGATAAAACTTTCCCTATAACAGTTACTTGCAGGCAAAATGTTAACTTATAGCAAATCTTCAATAAAAGGTATTAGATAGATAGATAGATAGATAGATAGATAGATAGATAGATAGATAGATAGATAGATAGATAGATAGATAGAT
>JAPQRQ010000023.1:26166638-26178197 GCA_037367365.1 Apogon talboti | reverse complement strand
TAGATAGATAGATAGATAGATAGATAGATAGATAGATAGATAGATAGATAGATAGATAGATAGATAGATAGATTCCCAGTTTGGGAACTGGGAAATTGTATAAATTCATTAATATAAGTAATTAATATTCTGTATTCATAATCTAGACTGTAATAGAATGTAAATATATAACATTTAATAAGTCAGTTAAAAATGTAAATTATCCAAAAAAGATAGAGGAAATGTAAAGGGAAAAGCCTGCCCTAGAGTGTATATTTTTAGCCACTACAACAACAGATTTGTTGAGTTGCTTTAAGACATTTTAAGACTTAATAATAGTCTAATTGACTTGTTGCAATGCTTCTGTCTTGCAAAGTAAGTCTTGATTATTGAGGCAAGCCATGACAAGCAGTGCTTCCCCATTAAGCTCCCAGGCAGCCTGAACGTTTGTGTCCTCTGTGGAGTTGTGTTGTTTAATTGGTTAAGTTGTGGCTGTAAATCAGACAAGGCATTTCAGGACTGACTTTGATAATTAAGTGTTTTTGCTGGCACAGCTATGTGTGGTCTATAAAAAAGACATGCTTAATGTGAGTGTAAACTGGATTACGCAACAAAGCAGTGATTCAGCTCACAAGACAAGCAGAGCCTCAGTAAAGAACACAGTTGTAACCAGACTGTAGACTGTAAACAAAAACTGGGCCCTTGTTTTGAGCTTACCCAGCGTGACTACACGGAGAACCAGAGTCATATATCTTCCTTTGTGCCCCATGAGACCTGACTTTGGAAAAAGTATAAACAACTGGTCAATGGAGAGAGACAAATGATTTTTTGATCCTGTTTGACTTTTGTCACCTTTAACAGTGTTTGGTGTTTGTCAATTTAGACGATAATTGAAATTTTTAGCCAAGAAAGTCATGGGTTGTGATGAAAATAGTGAAGAAATGTGAGTTTTATGTTAATGAGCTCCATGGACTGCATGTCTTGTCTTGTTACAAGTGACACACATGTACAACACCAAAATATCCACAGTCTTGGCACATTTTGCTTCGATCGTCAAAAGCGAGGTGAAAAATATTAAAAGAGGAGGAACTCACTAGTTGAAACTGCAGGGACATTGTCAGCAACTCTGAACAGATGGTGGACAGAGACAGTTACAATGACGTCACCTCTACGAGACCTCTTTGTATTCACGTATTCTCACAGTCTGACACATCAACAGTTTTACCACAAATGGAAACTTTCTTTACTTCTAAAATTAGCTTTTAAACTGACAAACATCATATGTGTGAATAATGTAATAATTCAAAAAGGATTAAAAAAAATATTTGTTTCTCACCACTGACTCTAGTACTTTTTTCATATATAAATTCCCTGAGACACAATTAGAAGGGGTGGGACTTCATCTCTCAATTTGGGGTGGGGCTACAGGAGCGTTCAGGGTTATGGGTGAGTGAATAACATGTGCTGGCATTAGTGATTCAGTAAAACAGTAAATTTCATCAAGTATTTGAGGAAAAAAAGTAATTTATTCAATAAACACAAGCATTGAATGTCAAGTCTGACAAACATCCAAACTTTTATTCACGCTGCGATGTTATTATCAGAAGAATAAATTAAAGACGGACCCCCAGAGGAGACTCCAATGATGCCTAGGAAAAAAAAAAAATCACTCAGTATATTTAGTCTCTTGACATCCATTCTTTTCTTCCACCCCAGCATTAGCTTATGGTTTGGCTTACACAGAAGAACAGGAAGTCCAGTATCCGTGTTATTAGGCTTCATTACCTTCAGAGGTTTTTAACGTGTGACTAAAACACAATCGAAACTACATCCGTTTAAACATAGCTCAAATATAATCTAACCCTAACCTCAACCCTAAAAGAGTTGTCGTGACTTGATGGATGCCATAGCTTTTTGGAGCAGCATCTAGTAACCAGTTAGTCCATCAACTCTGTAAGAAACGTCTGCCTTGGGTTCATTTTGCAGTTAAAGCTAAGATGTTAGAACTGAAAGTCATTTCATTGCTCTGTTCTACAGGAGCCGTTCCCGCCCAGCCATTATGGACTGAAAGCAATTCTTCTACAAGGACCATTGTGAGGGTTTGGGAGGTGATGATGGATTACATTTGATAAGGAGCAGGAGCGGAATGAAGAAGAATTCATTTGAAGAGTCAAACTTCTCCAAGGCTTCATATATTACAACAGGCAACATCCCTTCTTGAGTTCAGACTTACATGTGATTAATACAGCCAAGTGACTGTATGACCGCTCAGAATGCAGAAAGTTACAAAGCACTAAAACTCAATGACACATTTAACTAAGTATTTAGGAACGAATGAAGAGAAGGAACTTACAGAAGATGAATGGCAAAGTATGTAAGATCCATCAAACATCCACAAGTCTGTAAATCTGGATGGAATTTACCTGGTGCATTTCCTCACTAAACCAACATTAGAAATGATGCAGAATATAAAGCATATAATGTTATTGGAAATCTACTGGAATAACTGTGTTTTGTGGAATTAAATGTAAAAACTCACACGAAATACCAGGATATAACATCTGTAAGATTCTGTGTCTTTCCAGTTTTACAGATGAATGTGTGAGTAGATGTGAGTGGTCATTTGGACAACATCCTGTTAGTTGTAAGGAAAAAGCTATTAAATGGAACTGAGGGAACACAGAACCACCAATGAAGGACCAATATTGGAATAAAGTTTTACACTGCAGAGGCTGACTCACACTGCAAGGGGCACTGGTTGAAAAAAAAGGGAAAAATGGACAATATAAAATTCTCAAACTCATATGACTGGGTCAATTAAAGGAGAAATAACAGACTGTTTGAAGGGTAAGTCAGTGTGTTTTCCAGGAGGTCTGTTCTGTGGTGGTGTTGTTTTTTTTATTGAATAAAAATTTACGAGAGAAAAAAATGCTCTTATTGTTTGGTGTTTTTGTCTCGTGACAGAATCCAGAAAGACGTATGCCAAAGGGGGAATGTGAAACTTTATCGAATATCCATGGGGTTACATTTTTACCGGACCCTGAAGTTTGTCTACTAGGGAATATTATGAAGTTCAATTTGACAAAGTATGCTAAGAAACTTACAGAAATCCTGTTGACAATCACTAAGAAATGTATCGCAATAAAGTGGAAATCAGACGCCCCCTTCCAATTAAGATGTGTTTATGTGAAGTTAACAGTTGTGTGCCCTGGAGAAAATAACTGACTGGATGCAAAAAAAGAAGTGAGATGTTTTATAAGATATGACAACCATTTTTAAACTATATGGAAAATCTCCCACCACATCAGATTATCTAATCTTTTTGTACTCTAGTAGGGTTTGTAGGATCTAGGAGGTGTGATGTCACCATATGTGTCTCTACGTTTCATATGTTTCTCTTTTTTTTTCTTTCTGTTTTTGTTTTCTTTTTTTCTGTGTCCGTCTGTATGTCTGTTGTCTTTGGTCCTGTCAGTTTGAATTAATGATACTGTCTTGTTTTGTAAGTATGTAACTGTACTTTCATCCTTTAGAAAATGAAAAATCTAACATTATAAGACATATGTCAAAGTAAATGCATGTGAAAAACAGCAGCAGATTCACCTGCTGTCCACGTTTGACCTGTAGATATGGAAATACCAACTGTATAAATGCAAATATATAAATAGTTAAGATCGTATGTGTATTTTATAAATTATAGAAACCATATTAACTATTTACTAAGCTCAAAAACACTACATTGATCCCTACAACTATTTCTATTATGTTTGCTACTGTGACGCATATAAAGAAGTGAAACCTAAATGTGCTCAAATGCAACACCTGCGCCCATAGGAGCAGAGCCACACCTCCCTTCATTACTCTGTTCTTGAAGCCTTTACCCTTTTTACAGAACAATTTGACACAATTTGACAGGGACAGTACGTAATGTTGGCTGCAGCAGCTGCAGACGCTGGATGTAACAAGCAGGGCTACTATCCAAGATGAATGCTCAGATGCTCCCAGTATCATACTTGAGTTTCAGAGGTGTCACAGGTGTAGCCGACAGAGACACTCACCAATGAATTCAGTAAAAGAAACCCTAGGAAAATCAAGGAGTCCAACTGAAATATGCACAAGAGGACAGGACGGAAAACCACAGAGGTATGAGCAGAAGACAGCAGGGACAAAAGGAAAAAAACATGGAAAAGAAATGGGGAAAAAAAACAGACTAATTATGGGCATTTGGTCAAAATTCAGTAGATTTCAGTCCAGTGAAAATGTTGGACAAACTGGAATTATGATCTGATGATGGCACTAAACATGAGTGTAGGATCTGTGTGTACAAAAAACATATTTTTACTCACTGGCTTTTAACCTGGCATGAGAACTGTGTGGTCCTCTGACTGTCTTTTATTCTATATTTATTTTATATTGTTGTCTTTTAATTTATATGTATTGTAAATTGTTGATTGTATGTTTATGAGCATGTTTTTATTTATTTATTTAATTTTGCAATTTGTGCAAATTTGTACTCTGTGCAGCACTTTGCAGACTGTGTAAAATGTACTGTACAAATAAAAGTGGATTGGATTGGTTTGGATACATGGGCATTCTGGGGGATGTAAACACTTCATTTTATGCATCAGTTTGTGCATTTCTTTTCTTTCTTTCTTTCTTCTTTTTTTTTTTTTACAGTGTTCAACTTTTTCAGCCACAAAAGACAAATTTGGTGTCTTCCTGAGACCCAAACTTACAAAAATACCTCACATTTATAAATTACTGGCGAAAAACACAATAAAAACTACAACTGTCAGATTGAAATAACATGTATTACATTATGAAAGTGCACCACAACACTTAACAACTTCTTAACAACACTTAACAACTGGCTGTTTACTGGAGTTGACTAGAAGATGAAAAAAAATCAGATATGACTTTATTATAAACATAAATATTCATAACTGTTTGACTTCTGTCATGTCTTTATAGGGAAAAATATCCTCCTGATACCCAGCAATGCATTTTTGTCCTCTGTAGGGGTCAAGAGTTCATTCATTCATTCATCTTCTGAACCCACTTTATCGTCACTAGGGTCGCGGGGGTCACTGGAGCCTATCCCAGCTGGGGACAAGAGTTTCACAGCTTTATTGAAAAAAACAAAATAAACACTGTCCACTGCACACAAAAATTTTAAAAATGCATCTGAAAAAACTGTTGCATTGTGCTGTTTCCAATAAGGGCAATTATGCAATGTAAAAAAGCCAAAACTTGTACATTCCTGGGTAGTCAGGAGGAAAAATATATGTGCTCTGAATACTGAAGGGTGTGTAAACCCAAACCTCACCTCAAAATCTGAGGTTGGTGATAAATAAAGTCACAGAACCACCCAAATCATCTGCAGAGAGGTTCATTTTTGTGCTAAATTTCAGCCTCATAGTAACAGCCCCTATCTGAAAATGTGATTGCTTTTAAACCCATTTCTCTGCAAAAGCTCATTTCTTTTGCGCTGCATATACTTCTGCTGCTCTCACTTTTGATCTCGAAAGGCTCTAGACAGAAGATGAAATGAGACAGACTCAACAGGAGACACAAGTGCCTCCCACCCACTAATACTTCCAACTGATGGGGTCAATCTGGAAACATCAAGGTGCTGCAGCTCCGGAAAATATCACAGAAACCACTAGTGTTTACGAGTAACAGAGGTTTTTGATCAAATGAGCATTTTTGTTTATTCTTACAAATACTGACAAACATAAATACTGTAATTTAGAGCATTTATTGACAAAAAATTAGAATGATAGTAAATCTTTGGTGAATCGCAGCTTTTGTTTCTTGTGTTTGACATTGCTGTTGGCTGATCTAGTTACATTTATATGGAACGTCTGTAATACAAAATAAAAAAATTGAAGAAATACACATGTCAACTTGTCAGCCACAACATTCTGACCACTGACAGGCAAAGTGGCATGAATTTTGATGATCTCATTACAGTGGGATCTGTCAGTGGGTGGGATATACTAGGGAGCAAGTGAAGATTTACCCCCAAAATTAATGCGTTAGAAACAGCAAAATGAGCAAGAGAACAGATCTGAGCAAAGGACATGTTCTGGTATCCTATCTGTTTTGCTCACTTTGGATTAATTTTAAAAAATAGGTGTGTCTGGATCAGTAAAATGCATAATTATGTCTAGAAAATCATTTTGTTCAGTGATGCATGACTCAGCTAATGAAGCTAAACAGTAATATCAAACATCTCCAAAATGGATCCCTTTTAGTGTGATAATGTCTGTAATACTAAGAAATAAGACCATGTATGGGAACAAAAAGTAGATGTTACATTTATTAAGCAACAAATACGATGCAATATTATCATAATAACAACAAACATTTATAAATCAGACATGTTTAGGTGACCGGTTGGGATGTTCCATTCACTTCTGCATGCAACGTGTCATTTTTAGACCTTAGTTTACCTTAACATTGAACATCTTGTCGTCCTCATAGATTCAAAAGCTTGATATATTTTATGTATAAATATAGTGTGTTTAACATATTTCAAGCAATAGAATCTACAAGGTGGGCAAGAATGTTATTTTAGATTTTCAAAGTCAAACCTAATGATTTTGCTGTATTTCCCAACATGATATTAAATGAGTTTAGGTCAAAGGTCATGTTTGTCATTATATGGAGCTGGATACGTATTAAAGGCACTATTTAAGTATTATATACATGAATGCATGAATTATATGCAGTTGATAAAATTGCATAAGAGCTATAATGTGATCTTTAGGAAATATTGCTGGTGCAAGGTGATGGCAAATGGGGGTGACTGCTGCTGCTGTAGCAACAACAGTGGGTTTAGATAGTTGTAGAAGATCAATATATGGCATCATAAGATGGATCCTTCTTGGAATCAAAAACTCAACTATTTCTGAGAAGGCTATGAAAGTGGGCCAGGTAGGTACAGAAAGGAGATGAACCCTGTGACCAGGGAGAAATTATGACGGCCAAATCAGTGGGTTAGGGTATCTCCACATCTTACTGGGCATTCCCAATGTAAAGTGATTAGAACCTACCAAAACTGGTCTAAAGAACATGGAGCATCTATGGGAGCAGAACATTAGTACCACCTGTGTAATGTTGTGTAGGAACCCCCTTTTTCCATAAAAACAGGTCTCACCCGAGGCCTAGACTCCATAAGACCTCAGATCAGATTTATTTGTCCAACACCTCCCACACATGCTCAATTGTCCTGAGATTGGGATGTCCTTCCTTAGTCTAGTTTTGGTCTGCACTAACCACTGCAGACCAGAAACACCCAGCATAACCTGCAGCTGTGGAGATGCTCTGACCCAGTCATCACTGTTACAGTATAGACCTGGTCAAAGTCACTCAGTTCCTTAGGTTGAACATTTTACTGTTTCTAACACCTCAGCTTTGATGACTAAATGTTCACTTACTACCTAAAATATCCAACCCAGTGAAAGGTGCCATTGTAATGAAATGACATTATAAATAATAAATTTAATAAAATTATAATTTTACCACTTTTCCAGTCAGTGGTCATAATGTTATGGCTGATCAGTGTATATAGGCCAAATAAGTTAATAACAAACAAGGTTATCAGCATCAAATATCTAAGTGCTGGTAAATCATTCAAATGTGGCAGCTGTTCATGTGTTTTTATACTTTCTCTGTAGACTATACTCACTGTAGACAAGTGAACTAAAAAATCACATTACAAGAACAGAGGAAAAGGGGTAAAACAATCAAAGTAAAGACAAACATTCACACAATCAAAGAGCAAATCAGTCAGATTGGATAAAACACAAATGTCATGTCTGTCTCATATCTTGCCAATAGATTGTTTTGGAAGATGCGTTTTAATTTGATTGACATTGCACATCTTTCCAGCTCTTCATAGAGCTGTTTAAAACCAAAGCCCATATCCCTGTAGTGATTAACCTTATGCTGGGTGGACCCTAGTGACAGAAGTGCATTTTTGTACCTAAATTAGTTACCTTAAATGAACCGTTAACTCATAAGAAATGACCCAAATTACAGTAAATTACATTATGTTTCAGGCAGATTGTCTATCTGTTTCCAAGTATCATCCTGTACCTGTATCTTTGGGAAAAAGTTTTAACTTGTGAAAAAATAGCAGAGGGTAAGAACCCGTGGAGCTATAATTAGCCTGTTTGTATAACAACCTGTGAACACCATAATTAGCCTGTCTTGTACCAAAGAATGTCTGGATGTCAGTTTGGTTCCTTTGTTAGAGTCAGAACATTTGAGAAACAAGAACTTGTCGTTAGAAATAATAATAATAAAAAAATCTTTCAGTGACACATTGCATAAAATAACACCACTGACTGAAAGTGAGAATTAGCTTCAGTGCTGCCGATTGCTAATGTAATACATCCTGTTAAAACTCCTGTCATGTGACGCCGCTATTCCTGTCACAGCACAGCAGCACAGCAAAAACAGAAACAAGATGTATGAAATCTATGAACTGACCATGAAAAGACTGTTCAAGGCTTACCCGGAACCTCATTTTCACTGATTGTTAATTGTTAACAGCTCCAACAACCAGCTCATGTGTGTGTTTGCATCATGACTAAAGCAAAGCATGTATTAATGTCTGCACACTAAGACAATTTAGAAATTTTACAGGTTGTCACACACTCACACTGATATATTGATGGCCTTAAATGCATTAATTTTTTTTCACCTTTACAGAAAAAGGAGGCTCCCCATTGGTTGAGCCTCACCCCACCCTCCGCCTCCTTTCCCCTGGTTTCCCGGGCAACCATGTCAGGGTGGAGAAAAAGAGCAAATCATGTGAGGGCACAGCATCTTTCTCTCTCACTTTCCCTCTCCCTCATTCTCTCTCAGTGTGTGTGTGTATAAAAACCTCACTCTCCATGCTTCCTCTTCACTCTCGGCGCCTCATTGCAGAGAGGATAAACACACGACTGAAGAGGAGGAAAAGGGGGGACACAACTGAAGGAGATCCCTGTGACAAAGATTTTTTTTCATTTTCCTTGTTTTCTCTCTCTCTCTCTCTCTCTCTCTTTTTCTCTCTATCTATCTAAGCTCTGCTTCACTTTCTCCTCCTCCTCCTCTCCCAATGTGCATTGGGTCTCCCTGGTTCCTTTCCCCTTCTCCTTAAGTGTCTCCTCTCTGCTTGGACGGTGGCTGCATCGATGCAAAATGGGTTGTGGCAATTCCTCAGCCACCAGCACCTCAGGAGGGGGTGAGTGTTTTCAGGATTGGTGTGAATTTTACCCATATGTGTTCGTGAGAAAATGAGAGTGTGTGAGGAGAGAATGTGAGAGTTGTCACTGTATCTGCACCGAGGGGAGAAGGTGTTTCGAATGTAAATGAAGTGTGTCAGAGTTCCCCCTCTATTCAGTCTTCAGATGTTTCCATGCGTATGAATCATCAGTGCACTTGGGAGGGCTCTCAGTTGCTTTTTTTCATTCATGATTTCACACACAGCACCATATTCTTATGCGTGTCTTTTCCCCCTACAGTTCTATAGTTAACAGTTTGTACTGTCAGCTCTGTTCTGTGTGTGTAGTGTGCAGCTGTCTTTTAAGGTACAGATAGTGTATCGATCGTTGAGGGTCTCCATGTGTTTTACTCTGAACAGCATCAGTTTAGACAGTGGGGTAGCCTCACAAATGTAACCACTTCAGTCTTGCATAATGAGAATGACGCTGATCCTTTACGTATGATTATAACATATATATTAATACAAATCCTCCACAGGTCGCCCTTGTTTTTTCAGCTTATGCTTCTCGTTCTTTGGCTGTTTTTGCTCTAGTTTCCATGGCTTTGGGGGATGAAACCTCAAGCAGTTTTCAGAGGCATCCCCCTGCTGTTGTCTCCACACTTGACTGATGCTGGTGCTTTGAAATACTCCATCAATGGCAAGGTTTCATTCATAAAGCCTGAAGTACACATTTGAATGGAGCAAGGAACGGTGTATTGTCCGAGCTGATAAACTGCTTTTGGAGCAGCTGGTCTTCTGACACCACCTCTTCCTCTCAGTTGATTCCAAATGATTCAATGCCTACTTTAAACTGTACCAAGCCAAACCTCTGTCAAACTGAGGTAATTATTAGACTGAAGTATTGGCAGGATTACCTCACCGCCACTACCCATCAAAGCAATATTACTTACTTGCGTGTATGTGTGTGCTTGCAGGTACATAATGGGTGCTTACCAGGCATGTTTCTTGTTCAACAGAGTCTCAGACGACTGGGAAATGTGACCCAGTATGAGCTCTGTTCTGAATTTGAGCTACTTTGAGGTTAGAATCTCTATAGTCAGCATGTAAGTAGGTGTTTGTTGTGAGCAGCACTTGCGTGTGAAGGACACCTATCTTGTTTATTTCTCTCCGGCCGGCCTCAGTTGCTTTTCTGCTCCTTCTTAGAGGTCAGCCTTCAGTATAATGTCAAGGGCATGTGACATCCTGTCATTCTGATAAATGTGGACTGGTGGCTGCACTTGTTTGTCCATGCCAGCTGACACCAAGTCAGAGTCAAAGGACACCCTTTTCTGCAGAATTAAAATAGAAGAGCGTCTTTGAATGTTCATTTCAACCACAAATGTATTGTAACGTTCTGTTTTATTCAGATTATAACTTGACCAAAGTCATCCAAAGTCAGTCAGGAAGTTGAGTCATTCTAGTGGATTTCAGTTTCAAGCTGTGGTCTTGTACCAAACTCAAATGGCCTCCTCAGTGCGCGATCTATCACATTGCTCATCCCTAGTCTTATGCGGCCAGATGTGCACTCTTGGATATGAATGAGCTTTTGTCAGGCTACTGAATAGACCCCTGTGCCGTGTCAGCAGACTCAAACATTTACTGTGAAAAGCCCTCCTTTCTTTTTCATTCTGCTTCTCTCTTGTGTAAAATCTCCAGTCTTCCTCCCTTAGAAAGCAGCTTTTCTCAGTGGACATTTTTACAATAATTGAAAGTTATATGGCATGAAAACCAGCTGAAGAGTGGGCTTTTTTCCCCCGTTGTTGTTAATGTGATACTATATGTTGAAGGAGGAACTTGAATGATCTTCCACTGAACATATTATGATCTCATTTTGATTCAGGTCAAGCTCAGTGGACTACCTGTGGTTCAGCTCAGAGTGAGCTACTGTTGGCCCGTAAAAGCATCAGATAGTATTGGATGAGCAGAATGGGTGTCATTTGAGGTCCAGGCATTTCACGCTCTATGCCTTATAGCACTTCAGAGCATTAACTGAAGCACTCAGATTGTCTTAACCCATAAAGGCCCAGTGTGACTTCTGTGGCAGTTCCCAAATATTTTTTCCTGTATATTTAACTTTTCTGAAGTGATTTATCACCATTTATTATGAAATAATCCTCTGTATTTTGTGTTTTTTCAGTGAACATCACATGTTTTCCGATATTTAATTTACTGATCGTGTAGATGTTCATAAAAGCTCAGATTAAATATCAAAAACAGAGGAAACTGAAGAAAAAGTGACTTTTTCAGCAAAATATATCATTACCTGAACATAAACCAAGTGTGTCCATCCACTGTCATTGATCCAACTCCATGGGTTTTACTGG
>JAPQRQ010000023.1:26142574-26154535 GCA_037367365.1 Apogon talboti | reverse complement strand
ATAATAATAATAATAATAATAATAATAATAATAATAATAATAATAATAATAATAATAAAGAGTGAGAAGTTCATAGTGTAATTGCTGTATCAGTAATCACACAATAACATAAGTCAACCCTTGCTTGGCCTTTACCTTACCAGATCATGTTATAAAGGAAATACTGTATTACACTCACAATGTTGCTCACCATGATCATTATGCTAATAAAGTCCACTGAATTGAAATTCCTCTCTCCTCTCCCCCTTTCCTCTCAGGAACTACGGGGGTGTATATGTAGGTCTCCCGGCAGACCTAACCAGTGTGGCTGCTAGTCAGTCTAAGTCCACACGTAAAGGTACGTATCTATACATACACACACGTGTTCTGTCAGTGCATAATAAGAAGGTTCCTATGACATTGATGAGCATCTTATATGCCAGCAGCCTGAGGTGCAGAGGGAAATAATCCCTGGTAGTCCAGCCACCTCCCCATGACGCCACTTGTCACCTGCAGCACCTTTGGTTTTATTTGACCTTTATTTTTCACAGAATGTTAATGGGATGCCTTCAGTTTAATGTAACTGTCTGCAATCTGCTTTACTCATTCTTAAAGGTTTATTTATCTGACATGGATTTATTTTAATTAATTCTCTAATTCTATGTCTACTATTACAGTTTGTAGTTGCACTGACTAGCTGTAATTGGTCTCCTAACAAAGCAACACACATAACAAACTGATACAAACCAGGGTCTAATAAATTGCAGTGTGGCCAGTGTGGAGGTAAAATAATTGCTTCTTCACTTTTGTATTCATCAGTTCTGTAAAGGCTCTTTTCTTGTCATGTTTGTCCTTGCGTTCATCAATGTCAAATATAATAATGCATTGATTAGTTTGTGTGGCCTGTGGCACAACAACTATTGATGCTTTTTTCCTATTGACGTCTCCTCATTCAGACAGTTTGATAGAATGTGGGGGTGTTTTTGAACGCAGTCTTGATATTGAGAATGAAATACAAGAACTACATATTTGTTAAACAACTGCCCTATAATTAACTGGACTCTAATTCACTCTGTCTCCCTGTTGCAGACTAGCAGCTGTTGAAGGGAAGATATCACAGGTACTCTAAAAAAAAAAAATGCAGGATGTTCAGCTATAATCACCATCTCAACTTCATAGAGCATGTTGTTTTATTATCATTTTCAATGGAATCTTGAACAAATGACTTTATTTTTCATTTCAACAGGATTCTGAATATTCATTCACTTATAGACACTCACATCATACGCAGAGAGCATGTGCTCCAAATCTGGCTCACCACACTCTGAATAAAATCTCAGGCTTTAACACTCCCATCAAGTGAAGATGTGGACAGCTTGCTGGAGCTCTGAGGATGCTGCGTCATGGGGTCACGGGAGACACGGTGACAGAGGAATGCACAGTAGAGGCCTGCATATGACATCCATCATCACCCTTTGCAAAAAAAAGATGGGCATTGAAGCGGACAAGCACCCACCTTGGGACTAGCAACTGTGGGCGGAGGCAAAGGGCATTGTGACAGCCATCCTGTCTTTTGGAATGTTCTCTTTCTCAGGAGGAGACAGGACACCCTGCCCACTAACTGTCTGGGACTCACACAGATTCCCAATTGCCCTCTGCAATAATAATCACTGCTGAGTTATTTCTTTAGGACGCCATCAATGATTCATTGTGCGGTGGAGACAGAGACCTAGAGAGAGGTTCACCACTATTCTGCAGGAAACCGCAAACACAGTCCAGTTAATGCATCACAGATCAGCTCAATGTCATTGAAAACAGCATTGATTTCAATCAGGGACCTGCTCCTGCAACAATAGTCTAAAAATGACACCAAATCTGATGATGGGGCTGATGAGTCTTAAGTCAAAGGTGTTTTAATACACAGCCCCAAATGTCATCAGTGCGTCATCCAGGTCATACCTGGTGCTGTCATTTAACGTCTGCCCCAGACTGATTATGTAACATATGACTCATGATACTTAGAGGATCTCTCTCTCTCTCTCTCTCTCTCTCTCTCTCTCTCTCTGTCTCTCTCTCTCTGTGTCTTACTTTCTTACTTGTGCTCTTTCTGCAGCATGTTGTTTTTCCCCTGAAGAGCTCTGATTCTAGTGTTTCTGGGTAACTCACATAGCTCTTATAATCATTCTCAAGGCTTTCAGGAGCTGAGATGTCACACAGTTTATCCCACAAAATAAATGCGATAACAACGTCAAGGCGTGTCATTAAATTATCCCTGATTGCAGAACTCAAAGGACAAAAAACAGCGGTGAATGAATCATCGTATCCCCAGCCCTCTTTTTTCCTTTTTGTTTATTTTCATTGCTTTGTAACACTGCAGTGGTTTGATTTGTCTCTTTTATACAGTAGTTTTTACTGTAAATGTGAATGTTCTGTAGCAGGCTGGTGTTATTCTATGTTTTTTATTGTATGCAAACACCACGAAGAGTTGCCTGATATTACTGCACTCAGCCTTGAGCTAATTTGTTCCCACATAAATATTTCAAAATGGGTCAAATATCACTTATAAGGAACTAACTGTATGCAGTTTTTACCAAACATTACTGCGACAGAGATATTGTATTTGCTACAGACTACTTTAAGTTGCACGTAAATTAACTTTATACTTTAGTGAGTATATATTGCAGCAGGCAATAAATATTCAAAATGAACTACAGTGTCAATGTTCAACATAATGTAGAACGATGTCATCCAGCAAGTGTGCAGCTCACTGATGTGTTGTTAAATATGTTTTTAACAGCCTTTTATTTGTGACAAAAAATTTACATCATCACAGTTTACGCTGAAAAAACATATTACAGCTGGGTTATTATTAGGGGCCAAGGTCATTTGGTCCTCTCCTTCACTGAATGTACGTGCTCCTCTCATCAAGACCAGAAGGGTGGAATTAAGCCAACTTACACTTGAGATTCAAGAGATGTTCTGTCTGTGTAACACAAAATCAGGGGCGTCCAAACTTTTTTCAACGAGGGCCAAATCTGATTATGTGAAAATGTCTGAGGGCCAGCCATCCTGCCTGGCATTCTTTGAATCATTAAAGTTAAATGCAAATGAACTGTTTTCATTTGTTCACATGGAAATGGAAATGCAAATAAATGTAAATTACCCTAATAGGTCTTAGCCTTTCATATCTGTAGGACCATATAGCAAAGAAAAAGTTGCGAGGGAAAAATAGACACTTCCATGAAGCTGATAAATATCTTAACCTCAGGCTAATTTTAAACATGATTGATTATTGGTAATGTTGTCTGGCAACCTTGAAGTTCAAAACATATGAACATATCATATGTCATATCGTGTATGTCACACCTACAGGTACATAACACCAACAGTTTTCTTATTCAGAAGTATAATACATAAAGTGCCGTAAGTCCAAGTGCATATATTTATAACTGGTTTTGACCAACAGGAAAAAACAAAAAACTGAGATATCAGAATTGATCAATATCACATGCCTGAGATCAGGATGGCAGCACATACAGTAGGCCGTAGGTGTCTGGTTTAAAGGCAGCCGTTGAGATGCTTGCTGTCACAATATAGCTCAATGAGCTTCAGTTACAGTTGGTTGCAAGTGGGGTCCACAGAGAACTGAAAAAGAGAAAAGCAACACCTTTTAAATATCTGCCAAATCCCAAAAGCATTGTTTAAAGAGAGCCAGCTGCATACCTCCTTTTTTGCACCCTGATATTGTCCTGTGGTAAACTCTCCATTACCCCGTGCAGTGCTGAGACGTCTGCGTTTGTGAAAACTGTCTTTGGAAAAGTTACTGTTTGGTTCCAAGAGCTTTGATATACTGTATGTATACAACTGGTTCACCACTGCATCTGGCACTTGAAGGCTCATGTTCAATATATACAAATGATTTTTATGCCAACTGTATGGAGCTACATCTGTGCCATCAGATTTAGAATTTTTTAGAGTTGAATTATTATTATTTTTTTGAATAGTTGAATTTCATAATTTGAATTTTTTAAGAGTTGAAATTTTTTTTTTGAATGGTTGAATTTCATAATTTGAATTTTTTAGAGTTGAAAATTTTTTTTGAATAGTAAAAAAAAAAAAATCAACTCTAAAAAATCTGATGGCACAGATGTAGCTCCATACAACTAAGATTAACAAATCTGCCAGCCATACAGGATTTGATAGGTCTGGCAGTGGTTGTCCTTTTTCTGATAAGAATTTCACCCCTGAGAGTGAGTGAGCTGACCCCCCAACTGAGCCATCTTTCACTGTTGTGATAAACCACATCTCCATGGATGTTGAGTAGGAACTGTTGGAACTGTTGGTGGTGCAGGACTTTAGAGCGATAGAAATGAATAGTCTGCACCACTGGTTTCATAACATGAACAAATTTAAGATGTTTTGTTGGTGAATAATACAATGAAGTTTACTAGCATAGCCTCTGTATTTGCTGACTTTGTCACAAATTAGTGCTTATAACCCACTTTGTTGTAGCCATCCATTATAATTCCACTGACTTTACGGTTTCATATCATTAATGGCTGAACAAACAGACTCAAATGAATCTGTTCCTCTTCTTCGGTTGTTAAGATTCTGGAGGTTAAGTCGCTCTTCAGTTGTGATGTCATCGTCATGTTGTCTGCCAGTGTTCTCTACCATTTTCATAACACAGTCTTTGTTGTTGTTCCCTAACAGTTCATTTTCGGTAACAGCATTTTTTGAATTCCTTATATATCACAACAGTCTTTCGGTAAATTAGGCAATGTTTTGTATTTCAGTGAAGAAAAACTGCAACTTCCATCTGTCCTGGAAGCTGTGGCCCTCAGAGTAGACCTGTCTTTTTTTTTTTTATCTACCGTTTGAGAAAATGGCTGGAAATGGTTGCAGCAAAGGTCAGACGGTCAGAGGGCAGCTACGGCCACCATTCAGTGAACCTGAAAATGACATTTTGTACCTGCGTGATTTGCATACTCTGTGTAATAGTGCTGATATATATTTTATGACAGAGGCCGTGGGCTGTATACAATTGGCCCTCGGACTGGACTTTGCACATTTATTCGCAAAATACTTTATTTCCGTGTGTGTGTGTGTGTAGCCAAAACTGCCTCGACTGACCAATTGCAATCAAATAGTGACTTCACCATGCCTAAACCTGAGCTTAACTGCTGTACTGTTTTCTTGTGTGTGCCATTCAGAATAATGTCTGCTATAGCTGCTGAGGGATTTCATGTACTGTTTTTACCTCATTCTATTTGTTGGTTCACGCTGCTGCAGCATTGACACCATTCCCCTGTGGTAGATGTAGATTATACAGTACCATGGACACAAAGAGCTGCTTAATGTACTGTGCATTTTACAGCATATTATAAAAAGAGCTGCAGTACCCTTTTAGTACTGCAGCACAGATTTGATCAGAAACCTGAGTGAGACGTTATGTTTATGTTGTCACTTTCCATTGGCATCTGAATTTCCTCCCTCTGCTGCTTCAGTTTCACTGCATCAGTCTCCACCAGAGGCTTTTGGCTTTTACAGCGCATCATGCCGCCTGTCTCTCCTTCTTTTATCAGCCCAGCTTTGCCCTTTATGTTTGCTCCTCCTGTATTTGATGAATGTCATTGCCTTTGCCCTATTCAATTAGTTTAACAGGGGCGAGGGGGCACAATGTGGATGAATAACACAATCTGAAGTCAAGTCCGTAAAACGCTGCCGTGGCACAGTATGGGATTTCACTGCAGTCTGTATGAATGTAGTAGGAAAGTTTTGTGTTTGGAGCAATTACACACCTTCCTTCAGGTTTTGTGACATATTGATTCTGAAAATTATGGGAGCCACTTGACGTGAAGTGATTTAACTATTTACACACTGGCGCACAGAGAGGTGATTAAAGCACCATTAGCATTTGTTAATAAGGCTGACCACCGCACAATGTTCTGATTAAAAACTTGACTGAGTTGACAGGGTTTTTTGTTTAATGATGGTCCACAATGAAAATCATATTTTACTTGCTCTCTTTCTCTTGTAGGTGCTCTGCCTGTCTTTCTTTATGTTTTCATTCACTTTCCATTTCCACTTGTCACTGCACATCATAAATGTCCTTACTTAAACATCTATTCAACTCACCTAATTCATCAATGATGCTGAAATGAGCAGAGAAAAAAAACTTGACTGCCTTTGTGCAACTCATCTGTGGACATCTGATTCAATTATTTATGATTAAAGACTTTTATATTGTCTGTGCACAGTTGTAGTTATTGATTGTGGTCTTTATTTGAAATGTATCTGCTATGTGTAGTCAATATTCTCGGACTTGGGGGATTACATATGTCCTTACTTGTGTTATAGACAAACTGCCCAGCAAAACAAAGTGAGGACTGCTGTAAAGAACATTTGTCATTATTGAACTGAGAGCTTTTGTGCAATCCTCCTGCAAACATGATCAATCACAGCCCCGTCTCAGTAATTGACTGTGTTGGAAGTGCATTTTGGGAAGGGAAGGCAGGAACAGGAGGTGGAGTGGAGAGTTAACTGTACACCTTGTCTGATTGCATGGCAGTAGACTGAGCCTCTCCAGTGGTTCCCCATCATACAGTATTATGCAGTAGGTAAAGTAAAAATAGTGAAAAATATAAGCTCTTTGTGTCCCCCAGGGAAAGATAAAAGAGCCTCCTTAATAAGTCACCAAGGGACAGACAGCTGTAAAGATTTCTCAGGTTATATACGGTATACAGTATGTGGACACATATTTAATGTTCCCATGTCTTTGTATTGATTTCCTACTGCAACGCACCTGAACCAAACTAGAATTTAACCTTAGATTTATTTGCAGTAAAGGTATTTTAACCACCCCCCTTAAAAAATGCACAGTTTACAGATTAAACACAAATTCAAAGCCTCACACACACATACAGTATAACAACAACACACAACATAGCAACATTGATCAGATTCACAAAAAGTTGTAAAGTTCACATGTAACCTGGCAAAATTCATTCAAATGCAATTTTTCACATAAATATTTCATTTCAATATACAGACAGGTGATGAATTACAGAAAAACAAATGATGTCCAAAGTGACTTAATAAGGTGCTTCCAGAACAATACATCTTTGCAATGTGTGAGTTCAAAGCAAAGCCATGCAAATTTGTTTAGAGAACATAAACAGGAAAATGAAAACACAGTGATTAAACAATGAAAGATCTGAACATTACAACATATGTATGGAAGAGAATACAATGGCTTATCATGGCATTCAATTGAAGGAAAAAAAGACCCTGTATCTCCTGACTATAACCTCTAAATTTTACAATTATAAGACACTACATGATCTGTATCAATTATGAGATCTGCCTGTGTTGGTCAGGGAGAACATGGAACATACAATACTGTAATGGTAACTGCTCCTGCAGGAAGAAAGCCACTTCTAGTAGATCAGAACAGGCCCTCCACCAGAACAATCCCAGTGATCATCTACGTACTGTTGATAAACTAATATTAATGCCATTCTCACTAAGAAACATTAGATTTCCTTTTGTCTCATATATTAAATCTGACCATGTCATACTTCCTACTGTCTGGAGCATGTGAGGGATTATTGAGATATTTTCTTGTAATTATGAGATAAGGGGTCTAGAAATATTTTCTTCAGATAATGCAGTGTGTTGCCATAGAATACAACATATACACAAAGCAATAATAGAAAAGAACTCTACTGGGGGGGATGAACACCATTCTTCCAAATGATATTCCCTCCTCTCATTGTATCTTGACAATAGTGGAGGAAAGCAATGTCCTCCTGTCACAGCTGGGGAATGCAGACCCTTACAGGGAATCAGTAATGAAGCATGCAACGGTGGGATTCAGATTAAACAGATTTGACTGAACAGCTGAGGATCGTGGAAGCAGGAAGCTGTATGAGTTGGAGGTGGTGGAGGTGGGGAACCAGGGCGGCGGTGGAGGAGACAGGGATGTGGACGGGGTGAGGTGGAGGAACCCAGAAAAGCACAGGAAGATCTGACTGAAGAGGAGGGAAAACAAAGGTCAGAGGATTATGAGGGTTAAATGATACTTCTTTCACTAAGGACGTGGCAAACTTCATTCACCAGGGACATGAAGAAGTCATCCTAAAAAAGGCCAGCGGTTTAACTTGCCCATGTAATCTGTATTTTCCTGGACATTCGGTTCAGTTCAGCCTTACTTTACTTCAGTGACATTGAATTTCAGAAAAATTGTTATTTACAGTGGCAAGAAAAAGTATGTAAACCCTTTGGATATTCTGCATGAATTGGTCATAAAATGTGATCTGATCTATCTAAAATAAGATTCCAGGTTTGCTTAGTCCTGACTGTTTTTGGAATCATTAGCCTGATGGTTCACTTACTTTGTCCAGCAGTCTGATAAACATTCAATAGCTGTGTTCGATAAAGACATGAAATGTTATGACTGTTTGCATGGTATTAGGCTAAAGACTTTTTATTTGTCTATTCTTGTGACACAGATGTAGATCAGATTACATTTTATCACCAAAGCATGTACAATACTAGGACAGTTCCAAGTGTTCACATACTTTGTTGCCAAGTTTTAAATTTTTATTTATTAATTTTATTACATTTATGAAGGGTCAAAAGTATACATACACCTTCACATTGGTGGTATTTCCTTTAAATTACATAAAATGGATCATATACTTGGTAGAGCCTTCCTTCCTCATTGTAGAAATACAGGTATAATCTTACTACAGGTTCATGGGCCTAAACCTAACTGATTTTTTAGATCAACCAAGTTTCTACAGACTAGAGACTAGGGCTTGGTGATGGTCCATTCCTTTTTTCTTTTTTTTTTTACCTTAAACCACCTTAATTTTCTATTTTTCTAACATACTGTATGTCTGTATCTTATCGTGCTGTTATTTAGATGCAAGTGCACTGAGTCCACCTGCAATTTTCTTGTACAACTGGTGTAATGACAATAAAGCCTATTCTATGGTCTTTCCTTTTTGACCTTAACTATGTGCTCAAGATCATAGTGAAAGATCACTCTGCATCCTAGCTTTAGCTTCCTGGCTGTTGTCTCCAGATGATGTTTCAAAATATCCACATACCCTGTATCTCATTTGACCAGGGAACATTCCTCCAAATGGTATGTTCTTTGTCATATCTGTCATTTACAAGCTGTAGTCTTACTTTTTATGCTATTTGTGGAGGTATGGCTTTGTCCTCAGGGAGAAGCTTTTCAGGCTCTGTCAACAAAACCCTGGAGATATTTATAGATCATTTACCTTCAACATCAGCTATCCTGTGAAGCTTTTGAAGCCCAAAATGAGGCCATGTCTGGTGGTCATACATCATACAAGTGTAACAGGTAGTGTAATGAGGACCCAAGTGCAGACACACTCAGACAAGTCAGTTCCAAAAATAGGCCTTATACCTTCAAGAACCGTTGTGGGAAAGCTTCGATGAACAAATGCGTGTGCCCAATTCAAACCCTAGTGTCCCATGTGGCAAGCTAGAATACTGCCAACAGGGCAGGCTGGTTTGAGGCCTAAATTGAGCAGTTTTTGTCGAAAGGCATAAACCGAGAATAGGGAAACACCAAACAGGCAGATTTCATAGTCAGAAACAGAAGTCTGGTGGGTTTACTGGGGCAGAGACAAGGAGATGTAGTCAGAAACAGCCCGTGTCCAAACTAGGGACAAATGCTGGAGAGTCATGCAGGCTGCAAAGACAACCTGGTAATGAGCAGGGGAACAGGGGCAGCTTAAATACTGGCCAGCTGATTAGGAACAGCTGGGAGCAACAGGTGGAACTGATTACGCTGACGTGGTGTGACAAGGTGAGGGAGGAGGCAGCAGCAAAGCAGACTGTGGCCATTTCTCAATATCAAGTTCACCAGGTAACAGTCTTCACGTCTTGGAAAGAACGGTGCCAGAGAACGGATTTCCTAAGAACGCAAGTCTCTGTAATTGGAACAGCTACGTACTTGTGAACTTTCCTCCCTGACTCTGCTGTATTTCTGCCATCAGCTCCTTAAACGTATTTCCCTCAATCACCCCACAATGTCACTTAATTTGATTTCAATACATTTGTAATGCTATTTACGTGTCATTTATATATCTTTTATACATTTAGTATATTTTTGAAAACTGGAGTAAATTTTGTTGAATCCCACATCATGATAATAAAGATGTATTTCTCGCTTTTCTGCCTCTGGCGCGCGTTCCAACATTGTATCACATTATCTGGTAACGTCTACTCAATAAAACATTTCTGATTTAAGTTATAACAGAAGCCGCCGTTGCATTGGAGAGTAGCACGAAGTGCATCTTGGGATATTTGCCATCCAAGTCTACACGAGTAACCAACCAGTGCATCCTTGGTTTAAGCTAGCAGACAAGAACAACAACCGGGTATTCCATGTGTTCTTGGTTTGTGTGAGCCTTGAAATGGAACAGTACTTGGGCCCCGACTGATGATGTTTCACGAGATCATGAGAACGGAAGAACAGACAAGAATGCATATTGAGAAACAGCCCTTGACAACAAGTCTCCTTCCTGAGTAGTTTGATGGCTGCTTAGATTTTTATTCTGTTGTTTGTACAGATGAATGCACTCAAATATTTGGAAATCTATCACTTTTTAAGTTCTTGGCTGATTTTCTTGGATTTTATCCAGATAATAAGTAAAAAGGAAACTTGGTCTAAAGGGAAGTCCAAAAGTACAGCCACAGACATGCTTTCAATGGCCGACAATGATAATTAAAGACCTGAGAATGTGATAAAATGATAAAAGCCGAAATTGTCTTTAGTATTATTCTGAAATGACACCTTGTCAAACAAAGTAGTCAGTCTCACTCAATAGATGGAATGAATACTGAAATTTAATATGTAGGACTGAGTTTGTACATAAACATATGACTTCAACTGTAGTTAGAATTATACATTAAACATACAAATAATATCATTTTCACATTCCACGACCCTTCAGCTTCTACAGACCGTCAGTGAGGCGTTCTAATTTCCTTTCATAATAATAATAATAGGCTTTCAATGAAAATAGTTCAACAAAACCATTTGTCTGTGTTGTATAACCTCCACAGTTGTTATATCATCGTGCGTTGAAGCGTGAGATACCGCACTTAGAACAAACTAAGCCTTCAACACGGTATCGAACTTTAAATAAACAAACCGAATCTCTTTAACAAGGGTTTCTTTAAAACTTGGAACAGATAGAGATCGGTCTGTGTGTGAGCTGGGAGAGCTACGTGATTGAGAACACGTCCTTAATCACATCATCTGTGCATCTGGCCCACCGTCGCAGCTGCTCTTCTTCTCCTGCTGAAAGTTTTAGTCAACACTGGCGTTGCCCCTGATCTGCTCCTGTCTGGTGATGCTTCTGTTTCACCTCAAAGACAGTGCATTTAATCTGATCCATATTAATGAAGAAAAAAAGGAGGCTTTCAACTCTCATTTCAAGAGGCAAATTAGAATATTGTTACTACTTTATGAGCTTTTTATCACATTCACATGTTCATATAGCTCCTGCAATGTGCCTTTATTTCATATAATCACAATCAGAATACTTAATTAATCCCAGGGGGAAATTATGTTGTGTTACAGTCGCTCCATTCAAGTATAATAAAGAGTAGCAGAAAGACATTATCAATACAACAGGAACAAAATTAGAACAGCAATTTGTACAATATGCAGGAGACAATATATTATCAATATGATAATTGAAGAAATATACATAATAAGTGTGCAAAATGTAGTTGTGTGTAATTATAATTATGAAGTTATATGGTGGAGTTAAATGGTCTGATGGCCACAGGCAGGAATGAATTCCTGTGTCAGTCAGTGGTACATTTAGGTGGTAAATAATATAAATGCTGTACTGTACGTTACATACTTTTTTGATCTTGTTTCACTTAATAATAATAATAATAATAATAATAATAATAATAATAATAATA
>JAPQRQ010000023.1:26053670-26080211 GCA_037367365.1 Apogon talboti | reverse complement strand
GATATAAGTGTACATATAAATATCTTCCCTATCCAACCTGTAATATATTCAAAATGTACACAACAGCTGTAAAATGTATTTATAACTTTTCTGATTTGTAAGTTACATGTCTATATTTCCTTTTTTGTATATTCAGTGTACTGACTGAATGCTCTTTTTACTCATGTGTGCTTTGCTTACTTCCCTCATGCTGCTGTAAATCTGGAATTTCCCCTTATGGGACTAATAAAGGAATATCTTATCTTATCTTATTTCAATGTTGCTGCTGCTACATGCACCATCTCTTTAACTGTACTGTTGCTACATACTGTGTCATGTTGTACATATTAAGAAGTTATTTCATTCTTTTTTTGTTTACATTTTTGTTGCATATTTAATGGCAGTTTTTGTTCTATCCTATTTACCTTTTATATACTTTCTTTTGTATTTTATCCTTTTATCTTTCTCATGCTACAAAAACTGAGACCTGTGTAACTATATTTCATTCCATCATGTACCATTGAATTGACAATAAAGCTGATTCTGAGTCTGAAAAGAGTAGTATAAAAATAGTAATGACAGTAGTAAGTAATAAAACTCTATAGACTATATACATATTTACCAAAGAATGGAATTGCAAAATGTTAGACAGTACAGATGAGATACAAACAATAGCTGAAGCTTTTCTTTCTATAGGCCTGGGGGTATTTGGAAGCTTTGTTTTAGAAGCTGAAATAAACAGCCATTAAGACCAGGATTACAGCTAGGGAATGTTGTGATCACCATATTCATCACCCTGAATTCAGCTTTCAAGAAATGCTTGTTTAGGCTAGTCTAACCAAATCTAGTTCCCGTGTTTGGAAGCTAGCGCCATTGCTTGTAATTAAAAGTCTAAGTGGCAAGAAACAAGTCAGTGTGAGTGAATGACAAAGCGTCACTGGCAGATAGTTGAGATTTCCCAGTCGGAGACATTACCTAGTGACTGGTAGTTGTACGTCAGTGGTTTAATGTGATACTGGTGCATGGTGAATTGTGTACAATGTATTTGTTGTGTGTGGCTAAATGTACTTGGACCTGACTCATATTCTTTCTAAGGATTGCAGAAGTGAAGCAAAACACAAACTGGAGAAACTGCAGAAATGAACTTTAAGAGCTTCCATGCCTTTCATTTATTCATATCAGCAGCGGAGATGCCAGAAAACAATTCAATTAATCTTTGGCAGAGTGCAGGAAGGCTGTGTAGAAGACAGGATAAACACACACACAAAGCAGGGCAGTGAGGGAGTGAGCGAGAGAGAGAGAGAGAGAGAGAGAGAGAAGCAAGGAGAGAGAGCATAGATTAAGAGATGTAAACACTGATCATGAGGGAAAACGTGCCATGAAAGCCACTCTACCACAGTCGAGGACCATATAAACAGACCAGCTTCTAAAATGTTGGCGGCGAAGGCATCAATGATCAACTGTGGGAATCCAGTTGTAAACACTGTCTATCAGTGTAAGGAGAGGACGGCTCGGGCACTGGTGCCAGACTGTGTGTATACATGAAAGTGTGGCTACCTGCTTGTGTGTGTTGCATTTGGGAGTCTTCATGTACATGCATCAGTTTGACTGTATATACTGTATGGGTGTGGAGGGCTAGACCTATTTCAGATTAGAGCACTAAATGTTTATTTCTACTCCTTTAAAAGTCGGTGAGTGTAATTGGTTGCAGTGCAGAAGCTTGTTTTACACAACCCCAAAACCCACAGCCATAAAGTTGTGTGCACTTTTTTAAACAAAGATAGGTTGTTATCATTATTTAACACAGACTGACGCCTGTATTAACTGTTTAAGATGTTTTTTCTTACTTGGTGGTGTATAATATCTCATATGCTGTGTTTACATCATTTTATATAATGTCACCACATCTTAGCAAGTTAGACCCATAAACCAAATGAGCACAATACTCATAATTCATTGAATAGCCAGCATCTATATAAGTCTATAACTAGCAACTTGTAACTTGCAAGCAAAATGAAATAACAGAAAAAAAACAACTCCAAGGACTTTTTCTAGTTGCACTTTTATGTGTCCAAACAAAATTTTATTACTTGACGTCAAGGAAGTAAGAGGAGGTAAAAATAGTCACAGTAAAAATAACGCATTCCTACAGAGTGACAGATCAACATTTGCCCATTTAGTGCAAATTCTGCTTCGCTCCTGTGGCTGCAAAAAGAAATATTGGTGGGAGGCACGTTCCCAGAAAAAGCTTCTTTTTTTTTGTCTGTGTGTTGAAAAGGATAATTGCTCATCTGAGCTCACACAAGATGCCTCTCTCCCTTTCCAAAGGCAACATAAACTTCTTGTGCATTCTTGTGAGAAGAGTTATGTCGACCTCTCTCTCTCTCTCCTGGAGTGTTTGTGTGTGAATGAAAAGGCTTTGTGTGTGAGGGTATGAGTGTGTTTTTGCTCACTTTGTGTTATGATTCTGGGTGTACACAGAATGCAGTGTACAGATGCTGTATTTCAAACTGTGGGGAGGTGACTATAGTGAGCTTTTCTGAAGTGGGTGAATTGTGTGGGAGAAGGGAAGAAGTTTGGTGGTGGTGGAGTTGGAGGGAGGGTTGGGGTTGTATTTGAACATTTGAGTCAGACTTTAGCAATGAGGGAGTAGAGGAGGCTATGAATGAGAGTGCTTGTTTATGTGGGTCACTGGGATCTGTTTTAACCCCTTCAGACTCTCTTTTCAGGTTTTGCACAGGAAGTAGATGCTCCACACATGGTCATGCCTGGATGAAAGACAAATCATGTGTTCAGGAAAGGAAGTCAAACACACCGCCGCACAGCGAGACAAAACCCTTTGTAGTCTGTCAATGCATACGGCTCTGTGCACAAAAAGCCCTCCAATAATTGCAGTGTTTACACAAGGGATATGGGGCTTGGTTTTCGTCACACGTGCTGCACAAAGTCTATCTCCATCCACAGAAGGCGGAGGTTAATTGGAGTGAGATCCTCTTTCTATAGTAAGCCTTATAATGAAACTCATCTCTCTGCAGGGGCAAAACTGGATCAGGAATGTAACTGTAAACTGTCGCTGACATTTCAGTGAGAGCCAAATGTGTCGAAGGAAGTCTTGGCGCTTAGCATTGCATGCACACAAATTGCTTTTCCTGTTTATGCAGCTGCTTTATTCAGTGAAAACTCTAGATAAAACAGCCATTTCAGGATGTGAATTAGATGAAGGAAAATACCATGTCTAAATACTGTATGTGCACCTGGTGATACTCAATCAGTGGCCTGTGAGTGCTGACCCTCTGGTACAATCTTAAAATGGAAGAAAAGGGTCGGTAATTGACATGGCAGATTTACAGTAATGCATGTTCATCACTTACTCCTACAGGTATTTTTTTATATTTTTTTTTACCACCACTACTGACACTACTAATAATACCAAATATGTTTTTTCATTGTTTCTTTAAGGACTGGTTCACTGCAATGATAGTGTCACTGTGCAGGTTTGATTTATCACAGGTTTTGTTACATCCATCTCGCAGTATGACTCCAGTAAACAGGAGTATGCATGTCGTAGTGCATCTAAATTTATAATTCTCACCGCATTTCACATAAAGTTTCAAAAACTGTCTCTTTAACAGTCGTTGACAGCACAAATAACCACAACAGTCACTGTACTGCTCGTGCTGTTATCACCTTGTGGTGAATATGTCAGCAACTTTATCATTAAATTCAGAGCTCTTCTCTGAAAACAAACGTATCATCTGGCTAACAATGTTGTTATTGTTTTGTGTTGTTAGACTAGAACATAAGTTAAAATTCCGTAATAAACTTCACAACCCTGAGGGCAACTGCAAGTTGGTTATACTTTTATGTGTGTTAGTCAAGTAATCCTTTTTGCATTACACACTGATGCATTGTTAAGCAAATGTGGATTTGTGCAGGTTCAGACCTGTCACATTCAACCTCTTTAGAACAATAATGTCCATTTTATTGAGGAAAATCTGCAGTAAACACTTATCCTTGTGGGGTTTTTTTCCCCATGCATGAGTTCTGATAAAAATCATTGTCAGATCTGTAGATTATCAAGAATAACCAGGACACATAGGACTTGAAAACCCAATGCACCACAATAAAATTCCAGTCATCTAGATTTTGATGGGGTGGAGACAGAAATTGCAATGATTCATGGCTCAAAATTTGACAAGTTAAACCAAAACTATCTGCATGGCTTGCTTCTTTTCAATCAGGCTGAGTGAGGACTTTCTCATTGCTTGAAAACACTTTAGTAGGTTGCTTTTCACTGTCTCAGAGACTTGAAATCTGCTCCACAGTTCAGACGACCTGTCCTTGAAACTACACACTGCAAGGCCTGCAGAGTCTAAAGTTATTTTTCTAGTCCGGCATCAGAGTCTAAATAAACTTGTGGCGGCTTTTAGATGGATGAGCTTCACAGGAACTTGTATGAAGTGATTCACCAGAGTTCAAACCACAGTGCGTCTGGAAGTGGAAAAGAACAATGGTATCAAAAGATCCCCTGCTCTGCCTCTGACACCCCTCTTTGCCACACACAGGTTGTGATCTGTCCTCTGTGAACTCACCGGGACATCACTGTCTGAGATTAGAATGTCTAGAATGTGCCCCTGTGGTCAGCGGGCCCGTGAAGAAGTCATTCGATGTGCACGGCTCCCAGAGCCTGGTAACAAAGGCATTCCTGGTCCACCTCTCACCTCTCACTTTGGACCAGGTCTCAGGAATTTCTACCTCAGGAGTTATGATTTTGACCTCTGTGTCAGCCAGTTGGGGACCACCTTCATCTAAACATATCAGCTCTCACTTTGTCCAAGGGGTTCATATTTGGGTTTGTAACATCATATTGAGTATATTTTGTGATAGTGCATTGACATCAGCTGGTTGGAATGTCTGTCAGTTCACTAATCTTTCCCACCCTGCTCACTGCACAGCTCACCACTATGGCGTGTCATTAGCGTATGAAAGATTTGTGTTTTCAGAAGAAAACGCGTAGGAGGTGTGTGTGTCACTGTCTTTGATGTTGTCAGGTACTGAATGTCTTGGTTCTAGTAAAAACAAAATGTTAGTCCTGTTAAGGGCTGAGTAAGGCGTCTGGCAAATATGATTTGTATGCAGTTGATGGGATTTTTTTTCAAGGGATACATATCATCTCATCACCTTTTTTTCCTTTTTTATTCTCTTCTCCTGACCACACACATTTAATTGTCTTCTATGTTTGTCCATTTATACACTTCTTCATACATTATAACCCTCCTAATTTTCTTCAGCTGTCCAAAACTTTCTTCTTTCTCCTCTCGAAAACATTTCCTCTATTTATTATGTCTCGGCTCATCTCTGTTTTCCAGCTACTTAATATTTTTTTGTCATTATCCCCCTCAAATGGAACGCTCTCTAACCACGACTCTCTCATCTTCTCCTGCCTCCATCCTTCTTTTGTACTCTCTAAAAATTTATCTAAACCATTTTACCCCAGCCCTCTGTCCCCCTTTGTTGCGTGCGACGAACAGAGGTATACTCTTTCGTCAAGCCTGCACAAGTGGAGGGGAGGAGGTGGTCAGAACTGAGGGGGAGGAGAAGGAGGTGTAGGGCTGCTGAGACAGATCCATTTTCAAAGCGCTATCTTTTCATTTGTTTTCCTTCAACATTTCACTGCTATTTAGGAGGAAGAAAAAAGGGGTGGAGGAAGAGGAAAAAAAGAAAAAGGAAAACCATACACATGCTCGCACACACATACTGAGAAATGGCCCAGATGGCCATCACTCATAAAGGGAATCTTTCAGGAACGACTCACTAGTCTGTCTACCATGTTAAGACAAGACACACCAAGAGCCAGCCCCCACCCCATCAAACCACAGCTGCCAAAGGGAGATCTGTATCAGTGCCTGGGAAAAAAAAAAAAAAAGCAAAGTGCTGTCATCCAAATGTCACCCTAAGTGAGCATCAAACAAGACTCACCTGTGGTTGCAGAACAGTTGCTTTTATTTGAAACTCAACCTTTCCCAAAAGAACTCCCCCACCCTATGTCTTGGCAAGCAATACAGACCTTGATATCTGTCTAGGATGTTCCTCTTTTCTTAAATCAATCCAAGAAGCATGTATCCATTCCCCCGAGGCTGCTTTTAATCCCCTCATCATGAGAGGAACCGCAAAACCTCCTCATAGTTGTCTCCATTCCCACAAGCATGCTTGGGACAGAAACACATTTTCATTTATCTGCTGGAATCTCTTGTCGGTGACATGCCCTTGTAAAGTCACATGAACTCTGAAAAGAGGAAGGAGGGATGGTAAGAGGCGAGAATGAAAGGATGAGAGCGGAAGAGCGAAGGGTCGTCTCCACCCTTAGCGGTTAACACTTCATTACCTTGTGTCACATTGTTTTATGTACAAGCTTGTGTCTTAGGTGGGCTGTAATGGTATAGTGAACGTCAGGCCCCACATACTCCTGGGAAGTTTTTTTTTTTTCCCCCTTGTTCCTTTTAAAGAGAGACAACGGTAGACGGACCACCCTGATGGCGATTTATGTAGACAGGGGGGTCATTGAGTTTTACTGCCAAGTTATCTGAATGTGACAAAGGTTCAAAGAGGTCAGATAAACAAGTTGTTCCTCATTAGATCTAGTCATGTACATTAGTTGGATACTGGGATGCACACAGAGTAAGTGTATGTTTCTGAGCAAGCTGCTGAAACCAGTCTTGGTTTATCTGATTACTCTCAGGACAAATTGACAGGATGTAGAAAAAATGAAAAATTCAATTTACTAATGATGAGCTGAAATCTTATTTTAGTCAGGAATTTCAAAACCACGTGCGATGGACTGCTCTTGTGGAGGAAAGTGCAGAAAAAAGGCTACTTGTCTGGAACTACATTTGTACCTGGATATAATGACACAATCGGAGACCCGGAGTCCAGTCAACATAACTTAACCCCCCTCCGTGAGAAACACCCACTTCTTAAGAGCACCAGAGGAAAAGGAAGCAGGACGAGGAGTCCACACCCGAACACGTATCAGTCACTGTTATGTCAGTTTGAGGATGGCCAGTCAGTTGGCATGGATGATAAGGCATTGTTAGAGAGTGATGGAGTGTGAGAAGCAGCGATAATGATGTTGCTAAATGTTGTGTTGATGCCAGCAGTAGTGTAGAAGGAGCACAGGCAACAATCCAGCACAGCAAATCCTGGACTAAACTTTCAAATTATTGTATTTATGGAATGACACATCAGACTTTTACAGACAAAAGGGGCAGGAGTCGGGTTTTAGAGATATTGCTGAAATCCATTTGAAAAATGAACACACAAAGAAGCAGACAGGAAAATAGCTATGAATGGAAAGAGAAAGAAAAGGCAGAGAGAAGAGAGAAAGGAAAAGAAACTTTAATCACAGAAACACTGACCCATAAAAAAGGAGAAGCAGACACAAGTGGAAACCAGAGGAATGTAAGCCAGCTGGGGGATACATCCATCTATCCAGCTCTTTCTGCTGCATTTCTACTTAAAGCTATGGGTAAATTGGAAGGGGTGGGGGTTGGTAGAAAGAAAAAGTCCCTGAAACAAAAACCAAATTGAAGGATGAGCTAAAACCAGCAGTGCTAAAACCCTGTGGCCGTGGGACTGGGTCCCGGAGCAACCAGGCCGCACATCTCTGAATTTCAGCCAAGAATGACTTTGATTCCCATACCTCGCTTTGGCCTTTCACACTCTGAAGAGAGACAGCTCTCACATGGACTGTTGAAGGCTGTTAATTACCTGACTGGTCAGTTTGCTGGACGTCCTTGGCCACGGCGTCTCACAGGCTTCCTCACAGACTCCACTCTTCCCTCTCGCCGGCCCAAACTCAGCCCCACCATCCTCGAGCTAAACCCACATCCCCTTATTGGGAGCCAAGGCCAATTACTGTAGCTGCATCCATGCTCACACTGCTGACTTTTCTCTTTTCATACTCACTTGTGCACACAATGCTAACAAGAACAAGATGTTTTGTGATGGAAATTCTTATCAGTAGCTTGCAGATCAGCAGGATACAAAGTTCACTGATTTACAATGAAAGGGTTACATACCATAGAGGCACTCTTTTTGGCTTATGGAAAGGCAAAGCGTGCATGGTTATGTGATTAAAAAGGCTTGCGTTTGTTATTTTCACACCCTCCTGTTGTGTCCTAATCAGTTGCCCTGGGGGAATCCACTTCCCCACTAGATGAACTCTGAATTCCATTCAGAAGGAAAAGGTTTATGTCATTAAATATGATGGAAACATATGTAAATACATCCTGTGCATTCAAATTGGGTCCTGGTGGAAAACACTTACAGAGAAATGATTCACTGGAATGACAAGCAGTAGTTGCTTTAAATAGCTCTGTCATTTCTAGATGTTTGGATGATAGATAACGGACGGTGATCAACGCTGCCGATCTGTTATCAGTTCAGGAATGTACCTATTGCGCTGCATCGTCTCTCCTTGGGTAATCTTGTGGAATGAGCAGGGCTGCCTGGTCTATTGATGTTACTGAGCGGCACACTGCTGAATGTCTCTCGACAAGGCCCAGCTCAAGCGGATCTCTGCAATCATGAGCAACAGGTGGGCTTGGACAGTGTTCCCTCCACTGCAAACAATTTTGCTTTGAAACCCCTAAAGCCTGATCCAAGACAGGAAAAACTTCCCATTAGTGCTGCTTATTTTCTTTTCATGGACCACACACACAAGCAGACACACAAACACACCAAAACATGTAAGCAAGGAGACATTGCCTCGACTTTCATTCATTTCCTGGAGACTTTAAACATAACCAATTCATGCCTAACCCCAAAAGTAACCCTTTAACTAAAACAGATCTGAAAGCTTGTGAGGACAAGTTATGCATCAATACATGGTTGATTCTTGCCTCTGCAACATGAAGAACAAACACATGGCTCTGTCATATATAAAAGTATGTTAGTAGAATAGAGAAATAAAGATTTTCTGTGTTTCAGATGCTCTGTGTTCCAGTTGGAGGAACAGTGAGCTCCAGCTACAGCGGGTTTAACGTTGTAATCAGAGCCCTGAGCCGTCCACCCTGTGTTGGGACTCTGGAGTGGTTTGAGACTAGGCCAGACATTCCAGAAGAGATCGCCGCCCAGACACCCAGCAGCAGCCAGTCAGCAACAAATTCCAGAATAGCAGTGCTGCCGCTAAAAATAGTCATCTGGACAGGAGAGGGCTGGAGAGCTGGGTGTGTGGAGGGGGCCGGTGGATGGAAGAGTGATAGAAGATTGGAAGCTCAACAGGAAAGGAGGGTGGTTTATTCCATTCCATATCCAGTCACAATGTTATCACAGCGGCACAGAGGAAAAGGAGTCCTGCAGGGATGTGAGTTAGGAACCTGTGAGCCCTTTCTGAACCAGCGAGAATGAGAGTTTATAAAAATGTAAGCGCTTGTGCTCATGTGTTCATGTGTCCACATGCGAGCCATTGAAAGTGGCCCCTCTGACTGTTATTTCTAAAACAATGTGTCAGCTAACAGAGGGAACACACGCTCCTCTGTACTCGGGACTTTCTTCAGGCCTGGTTCTCTGTTTATTTTTCCAGCAATGAACGGGCAGCTTGGTTTACAACAGCCACCTTAAACCCTCTCCGTGGAACATCCTGCCTGCAACAGCAGCCAAACGTGCCAAGGCAGCACTGACCTCGCCAAATCCTCTGCTGCTTTTTGCTCAATTTGCAGAATATCCCCCTACTTTCTTCATATGAAGCCTTTTTTTTCTTAAACAAAGGAGTTGTAAACTGATTTCTAAGCGCATGTAAATTCTTCAGCTTTCATGTCCCAAATCCCTCTGCGTGTGATGGCTTCTATCGGTTGCAGCTCAGAGGGAGAAGCCTCTTTTCAAGTCTGCGCTTCGAGCTGAAAGTAAAGAATAGCTTATATCCTTCCACATTATGCAAGCTTCTGTATCTGCAAGGCATAGAGTTGGGGTCTTGCTAAAGGACCGGATAGGGTATTTGGGGAGCGGGGTACTGGTGCTTTGAATGTTTGGCTGGGCATGCTGTTTCCACCAATAAACCCCCACCTCCAGGGGCAAACAGCCTCACCTTTTACACATGGAAGGAGGAGGGTAAAGAAGGGAAAAGTTCAGAGGGTCTAGCAGCTGGACTTTATTTAAAGGTCAAAAAGTGAACCAGAAATTGCTCTGAAGACATAAAAAAATTCCTTTGAAACTCAGATCATATCAGTGTCAAGGGTGCAGCAGTTGGATTCTTAAAAGAACTTTTCGGTTTTTCAGCACAGCGTTGTCTGTATTTGCCTTTGCATGTGACTCAATGACTGCAGACAAAACAAATGTTAAATAAATATATTCTTTCTCTGCAGTATTATGCATGTAGTATTACGTCTTAGCTTTGTTTTTGTCTGCCTTCAAGTTAGACAGCTGGAATTTGCATTAAAACAGAAAGCGGCTTGTGGCTGTTCCAAGGATAATCGTCTTGCTCTGTTTGAGAAAAGCAAAATAATGACTTGAGAAGAGAATTAGTGTATTTTTTTTTTATCTGTGTGACAAAAATGAATATTGATGTAGGAGCGATTTATAAATAGAAGAGTTAAAAGTTGCCATTAGAGCTCAGACTAGCTTAGGGATGCCAATTTCAGACTTTCTTCAATTTGAGGATAACAGTTTCAATGTGTGATTGAGGAAACCTAAACCCTATACTGTATGAGCATTTGATGTTGTCTTCCTCCAAGGCTCACAGCCTGCATCTGGCCAGCACGAGCTGGGGGTGCTGTCCTACTCATCAGTACCAAACCCCGAAAGACTGCAGAGCTTCTAGCCATAGAGATTGTAGCCATCCGCCCACTCCCCCTCCGCAAAATGTGGATCAAATTAACCCGGCAGCAGCAATGTTCTCCCTCGACAATCAATTGACTCTCCAAGTCCTAAAAACAGACACTCTTGTTTCTTCCCTGAGCCAGACATGAACTGTGTTCTCTTCTCCATGTTGTCTGCTGCTGTTTGTTTGACTCTGTCAGTTTTCTAATGACAAAAAAATTGCTTCTCTCCAGTGAACAGAGGGACTGTTATAAACTATTCTGATGTAATTACCAACAGGTGTGCCTGGTCTAAAAAACAATACTATTCTTTGAGCATGTAATATCAACACTTTAGTCACATAAATGCCCACACATTTGTTCTTTTCCCCAGGTATCATTTAATGTACTTGTACCGTTATCTGCTATCCCATGAGCTCCAAATTGTCTATCATGTAATTGGCAGTGCAGTCATTTTGACTGGCCAAAATCCTGATTTCCTTGATTGGTACTGGCTGGCATTGTGAATCAGCCACTGTTTCCCAGAATGAATGGGTGTGAACACTGGGATGCACATATTTCTTTGTAGACAAAACCCCTATTCCAGGTATGTCCCAAAGTCCAGTTGAATTCAGGGATGTATAATTGTTTTCAGCAGTGACCACATTTTTTTTTTTTTTATAGTGGAACAAAATGTTTCCTATAACAGAGCTTTTATGACAACGATTCAAGCCTTTGCAGAATAAGCCTGAAATGACAATGAAAATAAAATGTTTTGGGTGGAGTGCCACTAACATTCAGTTCCAGCAAAAGTGGGTGTGTGGATTAATTGGAAAACTATTTCTTAATGTCAACTGCATGTTCTTTTCTGGTGTTCCAAAGTATCCCATCCCTGTCGGTGGTTCTCTCTGCCTTCTATGGAGTGAGAAGGTTTGAGCAGACCGTTTACAATTATGTAAATTAACCTGTTCTATTTCAGTGCAGGTGAACCTTTTGTCCCAGTTTAGTGATTGATTTCCATATGCTTAAGTAAATGACAAAAATAGGACACATTTGGTACATGGATCATGACTGATGACCTCCTTTATGCTTTCATGTAGGTTTTTGGGTCATGTATTCTTAGATAAGTTATTGAGCCATCTCTTCAGAGCTTCGCTGTATTTTTGTCCCTTCTGTGTTAGTTAAGCAGATTAGGTGTTTTATAAAGTATAAAGTTCTTAAACTGTTTAACCATTCCCTCCACTGGAAAACAAAATGATTTGTAAGAAACCTATTTTAAACCAACACTTGAAAGTCAAGTTTTACTCTGGAAAAGCATTTAAGGACATTTAAAGCTTCTTTTTTTGTGAGACAGCAGTTGCACTGAAGCTTATTTATTGGGTGATAATTTGCACGTCAATGTCTTACTTAAAAAAAAAACTGACTCCCCATAAAATGCACCAATAAAAGAACAAAAACAACCATTATCTTTCAAAATCCATTTATTTGAGCTGATACAGTACAACAGAGGCATTGTGTTGAGTAGAAATATACCCAAATGGATGAATTAAGACATTTTACAGGATTTTTGGAAATCTTGTTGATTTGTTACTCTTAAAAAACACACTTGACCACTGCCCTTACAATGAGATGATAACCACTCTTTTTTTTGAGCAAACAATGATATTTCGGTGTGCAGTTTGTCCTGAACACATCATACAGTCAAAAGCAGGCCAAGCGTGAACATTGAGTTCTTTGACAATTTAAATGGCTTGATCACCAATAAATACAAGTATAAAAACACATTGATAATAACTTTCATTATCCAAAAAAACCCCTCCAAAAAACATAATAGATACCAAAGGCACACAACTTAATCTACCTTGGCAGTCCAGAATCATAGACAAAAACTAAAACCAAAACTGTGGCAATAGCCAACAATAATAATGAGCCTTAACGAAAATAATACTTAAATAACATAATAATACTAATTTATTATTGTCATAACAATATCCAGTCAAGTTTTCCTATGATTAGGCTTTCTGCTAACTAACAGATATGCACCAGTTATTTCCAGTTTGGCAGAGTTAAAGTTTCATCACCAGATTCTTTCCATTGCTTTATTTCCTTTTCTCCAGATGTTGTTCCAGTATTTTGGAGCTCCCCTGCTTTTCTAGAGGTGGAAATACAATTTATGCAAGGTCAGTTATTGATGTTACTAAATATTTTGTCTTTTTCCTTTTTAACACTTGGTAATCAATGTTTAGGATGTTGAAATTACCTCTGACCCACAAATGCATCAAAACAGGGGAAAATGAGAATTCTCCAATTTCACATCATTTTTTTCTGAGACTAATCTGAATACTTCAAGGAAGGAAGTCTTTTTCTGCCATAACATAAAGCAATAAGTTTCTTATATTTTGGAAAATCAAAAACAGAAGCATAATAAAACAAAATACTAACATAGTATAATTTTCTCACTGTAAATCCAGTTGACAATAAAATGCAATACAAAAGGCAATAAAATGCAATATAATACGCAACGGGTCTTTCATTTGAATCAGTACCCAGGGCCTTTCCTTCACACAAGCAGATTGAAAACATTCAACATGTGATCTATTTCCTTGGGGTCATCTAACTGCGTAACTTTCCATGCACATCATTTGATATTTTAGATGATGTCAGTCATTGTTCTCCCATTTTTCACTGCTGATGAGAAGTGTTACATACAGAACACCAGTCACACTGACCCCTCAAGACAAGCTGTATCAACAGCCTCTGGCACCTCAAAGAAAAACTCAAAAAGAAAAAGAAAAGTAAAACAAATGTGAGGTACAATCAACGTAAGGATGATTTTATTTGCCAATGGGGATTCCCAACTCACACAAAACTCTACAAGACTCACGTTAGTCCCTGACCTAACCTTTCCTCAGAATTATGTCAAAGCTTCATCTTCATCACATCTTTGGTATCAAACAAAAACTTCCTATCTACTCTTTCTACTCACTTACTTCACTTTCGCTACACTACGTTACAGTTCCTTCAAACCAATCAAACTCTGTGATCTTTCATGTGTTTCACAGGAAAGTCCTTTCTAATCTTAGCACCGTTCCATGCATCACTCTTTTACACAGGTTCCCTTCTAGCTGTAAAATGCTAAGCACTGCTTCTCTCTCACTCTCTAATGAAAACAATAGCTGGCTAATTGTGCTTGGTTGAAATAATGGACTAGTATACACAGCTGGAGGGCTGAGCATGGACCACAGATCCCACCTGCACTGAACTGGAGCTGCGCTGATACAGATCTCTAGCACCAACACGTCTCCAGCCTTTGTCTGTGGAATTTGCTGTGTCATCAGCAGGCTTACACAAACCACCTTACTTGGCTCTTTTCAAGAGCTTTGGCTAAAATATTAACGCCTCTAACAGTGGAAACCACCTGACATGTCTTTGGTGAAAAAGATACAAAAAAAAAAAAAAAAGCATTTTAAAAAGGAAACCTCTCAGTTTACAGCACACTTTATCAGGTAGCCTCGAAAATGTTAAATGACTAAGGTTAAGAGAGCCAGGCACATTCCAGGACTGTGAGATGGTGTCTGCGCCATCTCCCCATACTAAATGTCCCACTAGGTGAGCCCCTCCAGACCTCTGCTGTTGACAGAAAATCTGTGTTCAACCAAGCCACCTAAACTGCTGACAAACTAAACCATGGACTTAAGCATTGACAAAGAACACAGCGGAGGTCTGTCCCTACATATCTCTGTGTGAGGGAACAGGGGAGGAGATGAGACTGTTTGATCTCAGCTGTCTCAGACTGACCTTTGAACCCCAAAGAGCAAAGCTTGTCAGCTGTGCACTGAAGGCCCTGGGTCTCCACATTCACAAAAAAAAAATTAACAGCACAACTGGCGACAGGGTGGCCTGGCTTTTCCCTCCACTTTACGGAAATGACATACATAATTTTTTGTTATGAATCAAAAAAGGCACTTCCTACATATTCCTTAGTATCATACACATATATAGGACACACGCTTTCATGAAGATAGGACTGCCTGCATGTTTTACATGTGCAGGCACAATTATATAGGCTGAGTATATACAGTATATGTTTCTCATCACTGAGTAAAATAATTATATATGTCAGTTCCAGCTTTGGACTCTTCCAGTAACAGCCAGTGCCCACCAGTTTTGCACCTAAATCTAAAAGCTACGAAAATATTAATAAATAATCAGCAATGTCAGTTATTTTTGGAACAAGACCCTGGTTTGTTTCTTTTTTTAAAGGAAGTAAAGATCACAAAAGCATGTGCTCTGTGTGAGTTTTAAGGTGCTTTTGTAAACTCAAACTCAGAATAGGTGGTGTAGTAGGAGAGCCAACCAGTTTCTGGTTGCTGCGTTTGTGATTCTAACTTGCCTTCTTGCTGAATATGTAAACATGTTGAACACAGCAAAGTCTATGGGTGGGCCAAGAAAGTAGACTGGGTGGCATTTTCTTGTGCCAGCTCCTCTCTCCTCTTAAGTGTGTTCGTATGTGTGTGTGTGTACACATATATCATTTCCATCAAGATTTCAGCCCCATTTGGAAAATCACAGCTTCCCAAAAGGTGT
The DNA here is from genome assembly GCA_037367365.1 of Apogon talboti. Taxonomy (NCBI): domain Eukaryota; kingdom Metazoa; phylum Chordata; class Actinopteri; order Kurtiformes; family Apogonidae; genus Apogon; species Apogon talboti. Next base: position 26,064,852 of record JAPQRQ010000023.1, on the reverse strand, counting down.
ATCCCAGTAACACACTGGTCGTTAATGCCACCCATATACTTCTGTACACACACACACACATGTTCACACACAAACACACACACATGTATTCTCTCTGCTTCTCCTATTTCTGCCACCCGTCTTTTATGTGAGGTTGCTGCTGATGTCCAGGGCTTGCTGGTACACCTGAGTCATGTCCTCCAGGTCCCCCAGCAAGGAGAAGCTGCCATTGTCCCCTGGGGAGCCTTTCATTTTGGCACTGCGGCTGAACTTGGGTCCCTGGAGCGGTGGGGCTGCCTGGAAGCCCTTGAAGTTGGCGAGCTGCAGCAGGTTTTCAGCTGAGACACAGGCCCTGATGTTTGGGCGGAGGTGGGATGTGGAGGGATGCCACTCTGCCCCACTGAGGGAGCTGGGTGACAGAGACAGGACAGAGCTGTCCTCCCCAACGATGCTGGAAGGACGACTCTGACTGCGGGACAGACCAGAATCTGCTGAGGGAGGAGGCTCACCGAGAACTCCAACTACTGCTGCTGCTGACGGAGGGCCGCTGTAGGTGGAGTACTTGCCGTTTCGCTTCAAGATGCCTTTTCTGCCCATCATTCTCTTGGGTGGGGATGTAGCTACTAGAGACATACTGGCACCTCCTAAGAGCTCAGAGGACTCACTGCGTTCTGGGGAGGAGTAGTACCCTGATTCCCGCTGCTGGTTGTTCTTCAAGATGCCTTTCTTTGGCATAGAGGGCACCATCTTAGCTGGTGAGCCTCCTCCCAGTGTTGGCTCCTCTTCATCTCGATCTGGGCTCGAGGCTTCCTCCACCCCTTCAGGCTGTTGTGGTAGCGCTGCCTGCCCGAGTTCCACTTCTTCCAGACTGGCAGACTGCTGCTCCTCAGTAACCCTGGTCTTCAGGATGCCCTTTGGTCTTTTCAGACCTGGCTTGTCCTCTGCTCCACAATGGGACTGTCCTGCCTCAACATTTTCTTTCTTGGATTTTTTGGGTCTCTGGCGCAGGAGCTGGGGCATAGCTGCAGGTTTGGCTCCAGAACCACGTGGCTCAGTGCGGTTCTGCCAGTCGATGAAGCGGGCCAGCATGGGTGAACCTCCGTGGTCACGTTGGGTCTCGCAGTCACACACACTGTTCTTCCATCCCCAGTTTACCCACCAGTGATTGGCTATGTCCTCCACTGTGGCACGGCGCTCTGGGTTCACCATCAACATCCAGCGGATCAGTCCACGGGCATCTAGCAGAAAACAGCACAAGTTCAAAAAGCATGTAAAGGATTGCATCTACTTTTAAAAGTCATATAGTATTAGCGTGAGTGTGAAGAGTGTGAGTGTGACATTGAAAAATAACCTTAAGATACTTAATGTTATCAGTTTTATGGGCTATTTTTATATTTGCAGCTTATCAAAGACTTTCAGAAAGAGAGAACAGTATTTCCTGATATTCAAGTGATAGATGTCCAGATGTCAAAATATATACCTCTCTGACTCTTAGTCTAAAATGTACAGTCCTGTTTTTTATCTTGGCTCCTGTTACTAAACAGAGATGAGGGAAGAAAATGCAACCACAGCAAGAGGTCTTGCAGTACCTGACGACTGAGTGGGCTCTTTGTACTCGCCGTTGCTAATCTGCCGTATGAGGTTCTTGTGGTCTCCCCCATCGAATGGCATGGTCCCATAGACTAGAGTATACAGCAGCACCCCAAGAGCCCAGCTGTCAACCTGGAGGAAAACAAAGGAACAGTTGAGTACATTTTATACGGAACCCAGGTAATGCAAAGAATTAGAATACGGTCTTTCCTGCAGTACTTTGATTAGTCATATCTGAGCCGTGCTTTTGAGCTAACTTTAAAGTTAATAAGCACTGAAATTCCCATTTCATATCTCTGCTTGTGTTTCAGCAGTGCTTCTCAGTCGCGTATTTCATTAGAATTCATGACAAATTAAACTACACTGGGAAATGGCTTGTTTCCATCCAGATAAATCTTCTCTTTCCCCTCACTTTTTCCTGCTCCTTCAGGCAGAAACAAGCACTTTCTGACCACCAACTTAATGCTATGTGGCTTTCTTAGTGGTTACATAAGACTGTGTTTCTGGGGCACGAGGAGCTGTAGAGCCACGGGTGGGAGTGGAGGGGGTAATGAGTCCAGCAGAAATGGCAGAGTCGTGATATCCTGGCTGCTGATGACTGGAGATCTGCAGCCTTTCAGCGATCACCAGACGACCTGTCTCAGTGTGACTGTACGTGGATGACATGTCTGGAGGAATGTGACTGCTGAAGGTGGTCACTGAAACTCTGATTCATAGTCTGGACAGAGGAAATCAGATAGGGCTAGTTAAGGACCTACTGAACTTCCTCTTCAACTCTGGACTAGCATCAAGAATGTTGCTCTCCCTTGTTGCCATTGGTCCATTCCCAAAGGCGAGACAGGGCACGCACTATTGTTGTGTTCTATTTTCGTTGCCTGTGTTTGCTGTAATTTGTGGCCTCACCCCAACTGGGGTTCTGTAATTTTGATAGCAATCGGACTGCTGTCGTTTTTAGCACTCTTGAGTAAATTATAGTGAATTACACTAAATTGAACGGTTGGACTTGAATATATAAAAATGCAATGTTTTTTTCCATGTAGCTTTGTTTTATGTAACTGATGCCATTTAGAGACAACGCCCTACGGAATGACTCCGGAATTGCCAGATAAGTGGCTTTGGGGAGTTATTTCACTCTTTCTTTCACCAAAACTATTCTGCTGGTCTGTGACTTTGACCATGAGTGCCTTTTTGTGGCTGAGGAGCTCATTCCTATCCCATTAAGCTGAAGCGAAAGTGAGCAAAAACTATCCTCCAGTTCCTCACTTCAAAGGAGACAGACATCGCAGGAAGGGGAGGGATACAGACAGTATCTGAGCTGACCTGCTGTTTAGTTGCAAGAAAGACCTCCCTTGAACTGGAGACCAATAGTAATCCCATCAAAGAACCTGAATATAAAGCCTAGCCACCATGTGTGAATGGACTATGTGATCATGAAAATCATTTGTGAGATAATAATGGTAGAAGTTTTAGTAAGGTTCAGCAGATTTACACCAAGTTCCACCACTTGGAACGATAATGGTGATTACATAATAAGGAAATAATGTCCTGGAAATTAAGTTCACACCGACAGCTGGGGTTGTTGCCACTGCTTGGCTCATTTGGTTCCCAAGTCTTACCTCTGGGCCACGGTAAGGTCTCCCATTGACAATCTCTGGTGAAGCATAGAGCGGGCTGCCACAGAAGGTTTGCAGTAACTTGTCCTTATGGTAGAGGTTGGACAGCCCAAAGTCAGCAATCTGTGAAAACAGTGGCCGTGTGACTGTTAATCCTCCATGGAAAGATAGTTTGAGACAAGTTAATACAGTACATAGGCTGACACTGTAGTTTTCTGGGTCATGAACCAAAGATACCTTTATATTACAGTTTTCATCCAGTAGCACATTTTCCAGTTTCAGATCCCTGTGCACCACTCCATTCTGAAAAACAAGCAGAAAAGAACAATGATTGATTTATGTATTAATAGATTATTTATAGGTGATGGCTCCACGTAATAAACACTCCATTGTGCTAATAGATGATTTACTCTGACAAAGCTAGCTTGTGGCTCTCAAGGGAAATCAAGGCAGCCTGTTGGTCTAGTACTCTTTAATTGGTCCTGTCCCCACTGGAGTCTTTATGCTGACATCTGCTGTGATTTTCTTTTTTAAATCAACTCACATGTGTCACATAAACATGAGTCTGTAATTACTACTTTGTATGAATGATGTTCTCACACCATCATGGGATTAAAACCAACTATGCTGTTAATTCCTGTGTTTAAAAAAAAACAAAAAACCTAGGAATTAACATATGGTATGCAGACAGACAGAACCCAGCTCAGATGTGGAGGAGTGATTCCACCCCCCCAGGGTTGCGGCACTCTGCATGGCATCTCCCATTGGTTATTGCCTAGAAGGGTGCTGAGATTCACATGACCCTGATTGGTAGATAGAAGGAAGAAGTGGCTGCTTGATTATTGTGTCAGTGATTCACCCTACCCCACCCTGCGGGATGTTGTGCTTGGTAGTGATGATTCATCATTCATGGCTGTCTGGGACTATCCTAACTGAGGACCATGACATCATCCCAAACTCCAGCTGGTAAGGATACAGCAGTGGGGAGGCCATCCAAATCTGCTCTGGGACCACTGGGTTTTGATGGGAGTTAGTGAGGTGTGGAACAGGGGTTGACATGGGAGTGGTTAGGACTAAGTCCCTGGGGAAAAGCCTTGGGGGTATCTCAGGACATCTATCAGTGTGCCAACAGATGAGACCAGATTTAATGCAGAGCCTGTTTGTTGCACTGTAATCGGAGTGTAAGCCTGAATTAAACAGGCCTGTGTTTCATCTTCACTCAGAAACAGATGACTCCCTACCACCAGTGTGCCAAGAAAAGCATACTCTGTAGGGCCAGTAGATTAACTGGCTATATGACTGTAGAGGTGCATGGTTAACATTACAATGAGCATGCTACGGCCTGGAAAACAAAGCCCAAATGTGTGAGAGAGGAGAACAGATAGACGTTAGCTAACTAAGAAAAACTGTGTTTTGCTCTACCTATGACTTTTCTTACCTTATGGCAGTGGTGCACAGCAGAGACTATCTGTCTGAAGAAGTGTCGCGTTTCTCGCTCACTTAGGCGCCGGCGCTCGCTGATGTAGTCATATAGCTCGCCTTTGCTGGCGTATTCCATCACAATCACGATCTTGTCCTTGTTCTCAAACACTGCAAATGATAAGAAAACGAGCATTACAATATGTATGTTCAGGAAAATACATCAGCATAAGAGATGGGAGGACAGCTTATAAAGTCATCCCAGATTCATTCTACGATGTCAAAATCACAAATGTACATTATTATGTAAAAAGCTGTAAAGCAGATCATCCTCCACTCTTGTTTTTAGAGCAAGAATCCACATTCCATACTTCCATACTTCTCCCAGGGTTACATCACGCAAACCCCACCTCATGTATCTGGCTCCTTCAAAATACTGCTGGGAGGGGCTGTTAGCTCAATCAAGCCCACTCCTCAGAGACCAGTGTGAAAACAGACCAGTGAAAACAGACAGAAAGGAGCTGCCAAATAAAGGAAAGCGAGAGTTAGCTCCTCATTCGCAGAATCCATGGTGGTGTCATGCAATGCCCTTGACACATCATACTGGAACACGCACCACATCATCCCATTTTTAATACACTCCCACATTCTTGACCATTATACAGAAAGCCCATCTGATAGGAAAATATGAGGTGGATGAAAATGCAACATTTTCATATGACAGAGAAACGTCTCTTTTACACCAATGGAACTGAGTAAAAATGATTAAACCATGACTCAACAGAGGGAGGAAACCTGGACTTATTATTAAAAAGAGATATAAATCAACTTAAATTGGATCTGCTGTTCCACTCTGTGTAAACAATTATAATAGCCAAGCAATGTTTACACCCAGTTTTGTTCATTAGGTTGTGATAATATACTGTATATTCCAAAATAATTTTATTGAAAAGCTAAACAACGAAGAAAATTTAATTCTCAATAAAATATAAGGTAAGAGTAAGGTGTCAGCAGTGACTTATAAAATTGACTGATTGACTGTGATTGTAAAACTACAGGTTAGAGTTCCATCTTGAGCACTAGAAGTGAAATGGGGGCTTGTTGCGCATCTGGTGGCTGGAGAAAGTCATGTTATTGCTGTATTATTACTATAATATGTCGCTATCCAAATGCAGTTCACCAAACATATCATTCTGTGTCAGTATTTAGCCTTCTGGTATATAATTTCATCTTGGCAACATACTTCTCTCCAAGTGCCTTGGCATGAAGGGAATGAAAATGGTTGGGCAGAGAGACAGGGAGAGAAAAAACAAGGGAATGCTGTGGAGATGACAACAACATAGTCAGCCATGTTGTTTTTTATTGTGCACCAATTTTCCCACACAGCAGGGTCACCGGGGGTGAGGGCCTCTGCTTTCTGCACCCTTGAGTGAGCACCTTCATAGTTTGTCACACTACTTTCCTCACCCACCACCAAGGGTTCTTTTAAAGATATAATCCTCTACAAAAACACAGTTGCTGAGTGATGGTAATGCTCCCTTATTGTGACTGTGTTGCTGCTTGGGAAGTAACAGGCGGGATTTCAGCCAAGCGCCAGAGAGGGCAGAGTCAATGCAGACTTCTGATTGGTGGACAGAGCGGTGACCCGGGGTGACATTCGCAGTTGTCTATACTGGGGTTCTGTTTGCAGAGCCAATTCTCAGCTTGCACTCCCATTTACCTTTGACCCCTGGTGGTGAAGTAATTACCTGGCTTACATAACTCCGGTTTGTTACAGCCCACTGGGTCCACCAGTCATCACTACAGCATCTGTCACTCATTGGGCTTTGTTCACAGGTCAGGCCCTCGCATCTGACTAATTAGCACCTATTGTCCTATTGCCATATACTGACGACAGGCCGCTGTAGCTATCTTAGGTATGAGCGAGCTGCAGAGATCTTACAAAATGTGTTGAATACTATGGATATGGGCAATAAAAGTAGACTAAACTGCTTGGAGATTTTAGTGCTGACGTAATGGCTGTTTCTTGAATTAGGTTTCACTGAACCTTACTTTACTATTACAAAAGAACATGAGGGCTTAAATTGCTATCTGATTACTCTCTGATGTCATCTTTAGAGACTGCAATATAACAATTACACTAAAAGCTATCTTTCTCTGCATGAAGTTGTTTCCTTCTTTTTGTCCATTTGCAGCACTCTTTGGAGTTGCGCATTTGTTGTAAAAGTGAGGCACAAGCGAGATAGTTAGATAGGAACGAAGAGTAAAATTCACTATTTAATGCCCTGCACAGTATGCTGATGGATGCAGAATATGAGGGAAGAGAGGGAGTGGTAAAAATCCATCTTCACACACACATCTGGTTCAGCTTAAGCTTCACACAAGGCAGTTAGCAGGGGCTGTTGAAGAGGGTGTTGCCGGATACACAAATCTGGGGGCCTCCTATATATCTCTAAAGCAGGGCTGGGTGGAGGCCAGGCCACAACAGTAAACGCCGGGTTTAGGGAGAAACACCAAAGAGGAGTGCAATGAGCCTGGTTGAGTTTGTTGGTGAAGTAGACGAGGAAGCACACACAACAACTGTATATAGCCTGAAGTTTATAAAACTGGGTGTTCTTTTAATCATTCTCCCACAAAATACACAAACTTGACTGCACTTCAGCCCTCCAGCTGACTGCTGGCACGTTCCCATGACAAATAGTGCTGTTTGTCGCATACATTACTGATAACGACCTGGGGACTTTGAAACTGAACAAAGGACAGTGGGTAGGCTAGTTTGGGCAGTGGCACATAACTGGCTGCCATTGTGCCAGGGTAGCTATCCTGAAAAGGGCACTGAAACCACTGCTTTTGTTGACATAGGCATAAAAACAGTCATGAGACTCAAATCATATAAAACCTCCCTCTGTAGCCCTTAATGGCTTTAACTGACTGCCTGCACATAGGAACAGGTTACATCACAAGAGATGGTTAATGGCAGGTAAGATGCTGAAAGAATTCAATGGGAATTGTTTATGCTTAGAATTGATCATAACTTGTGTTTTCTTCCACTCATTCTCAGGTCAGTCTATAGAAACCATATCAAAAAGGTGTCAGAGGGTGAATAAGTGTGTAATGTAAGTTTGACAGAAAGGCTTTGATATTTAGTTGCTTCCTAGTGGAGATAAATGTTGACGTTGCTCCTGGGAAGGCTTAAGGCCTTTCCTTCCTCTGCATAGCTCTGGACAAGAGGTGAGACAGGGTTCATGCTCAGGTCACTGAGGTCCATCCAGAGCTAGAAATACACACATCCATGCACTTATACATAGACAAAAATATATAGACACACATGTGTGTGCAGGCTTGCACACATACACAAGTACAGTCTGGTTCCCAGCTGCAGTTGTCTCTAAGTATCAGCAGATGTCTGGCCCTGAGATCAAGACCAGAGAAGACAAGGGATGAGACCTCTTAGATGTGGAAGAGGCAATCCCTTACAATACCGACCCGCCATCCCCCATACACACAAACTTTAAGACCACATATGCGCGCACACACACTCAGAGAGTTCCAGACGTACACCATCAAAGACATCCAGACTTTTACTGGCCCAGGCAGCCAGACAGAGGAGAAAAGATAAATAACATCCCAGAGCCGTAGTGCAAGTCATATTATGACATCTGTGTGTCATAACATGACAGTCTTACAGTTTAGATTGGACAAGCTGAGGGAGGAGTGAATTTTGGACGTGTGTTTGTGTTTATGTGTGTGGAAGTCAAACAATGTGTAAGATTTGTCATGTATGTTCATGACTGGATGTTCCTTGATTCCTAGTGCACATGTATTCACAAGCATGCGGCCGACCCTCACCTTCATAAATAGAGATAATGTGTGGGTGGCGGAGTGATGACATGATTTCAATCTCTCTGCGGATGTGAACCATGTCTTGTTCATCCTTGATCTTCTCCTTCCGAATTGACTTGATGGCGACCTGGAAACACAGGGGATACTTCAGTTAGATTTCAGAAAGACGTGAATTTAGAAAACAGATCTTTTGGATACAGAGTTAATAATTTCAAACACACTTCCTTCTTTTGACTTATAATTATATAGGATTTTATTTGGACGGGAGCCTTGGTGTAAATTTCCAACTAAAAAATGGACACCGAATTAAGGACAACAAATTTTTGTCCCACTCATTATCTTATCAAGGTACTCCTACAGAGTATAATCAGCATGTGATGCATGCCTTTCGCAAGCAAATAATCACTGTGTACATACTTAACCTTATTTACTTTTTCTCTTGGGGTCCTATATGACCTACATAGAAACCTCTGGCCTTATGTCTGGACCTTGCTAACACAAAAGGTGTACCTGACAAACAAGAGAAGGGGTCATCCCATTTTAACACTGTATAATTTACTGCATATAAAGCAAAACAACAAAGCACACATTGTCATAATAAAGGCCTGCTTTGTACTCCTCATAGCCTCTGCCTGTATTTAACCAGGTGTAAGTCAGTGTTTGGGCTGGACCTAAGACCTGGGCCCCAACTGAAGTGATCGTAATGCCAGTTCAGGTACTGCATGATGGGTTCTGTAGCTACGGTCAGTCTGGGAGCAGCTGTTATAATAAAAAAAGCCTTCTCTCCAGGGACCATGTACCTTGAAAAAGAGGAGAGGTGTAAATTGTTCATGATCTCCGGAGGATGTACTTTTGATTGGTTTATTTGGAGTAGGCCGCCAACCTCTCATTGGCAGGAAGACTTAGAGGTCATGGTACTCATCTATAAATCAGATGTCACTGATTCAGCCTCTGCAACAGCCATGTTTCCTCCCCTGTAAAGGAGTTCTTGAGAACGCACTAAATCATAACCATTTTACCGTTCTACTTATTTTTAGTAATTCCGATTAAGTACAGTTTATGGCCTACATTGACCTACATTTAAAATAGAAAAGCAGACTGGTTGTTTTATGGGAAAAAAAATCAAGAAAATGAGGTAGATTAAGTAAGTCTGCTATGTCTGACAGGCCTGCTAGAGGATTTTCAATTGTAAACTACATTTGATATGATGATTTTTCACTGCTATGGCAGTGCCACCATGGTAGCTGCAACTGGATGCATTCAAACTTCTATCCTGTGCACTCCTTTAATGAGAGGTTGGCGGCCTACTCCAAATAAACCAATCAAAAGTACACAGTCTAGCACATGTCACTATAATTGTAGCCTAAACATTCTGGATTGAACCCTGTGCTTTCTTTGATCAGGCCTATATAGAGTCTGTTCAGTTTAAAGTCTGTTAGTTTAAACTTTTGTCCTCCCTTTGCTAAGCGGTAGTATTCTGAGGAGCCCAGCTTTATTCCATGCAGCAGAAACCACAGGCAGTAGTGAGTGCCAAGCTAATTACCGTGTACATCAATAAAAATAACCCCAAACCAGAATAGTTCCCATCCAGAGCATGCCTTGATTGCATAGAATTTAAAGGAATCATACTGTAATAAACAAGATTGGGTCCAGGGGGTCTGCCTGCTGTGTTCATGATTGGTAAAAGTTAAAAGTGTGTCTTAACACTGATGTTTTCCTTTACCTCATAAGAATTACCAACATTTTATCCCTGATTCCAAAAACATGACTATTTTTGTGCACAGTATAGGAGAGTACAGTGGAATGTGTCACCTTCCTGCATTTAAGGTAGGAATTAATTCAGGCATTTGATTTGATTTGGGAAATGATTGAGACACGATCTACAAACGTTGCACACAAAGGCAAGAAAAACTGAACTATGGCTGATGCCTAAAACCAAAATGCTATTTTCTTCTGAAAGGGTAGTAATCAATCTTAAACTTCCATGATCCTAATTCCACACTGTATGTCAACTCAGTGAACTTGGCGAGCCTGCCCTCCCACATCAGGCTTGAGACACAGCCAGATATCTCCAGTGTATCTCCTCATGTTCCCCTGCCCTGACCTCGACGTGGATCATTAAACAGGACTGCAGATCAGCCAGCCCAGCCAGCTGGCTGACACAGCTACGCTTGTCCTTAAGTGGATCCCTATTACTGTCAGTCAGAGTAAACAGGCACCGCACTACTGCCCATGTTGGCCTCTGCCAGGTATGGGGCTAGCTTCATTTTGGGTCCCCCCAAAGTTCACAACAGAGCTTGTTTGAAGTGAAAGTCCATGTTTTGCTTCACTGGAGCCTGACATCTTCCAGCGCTTTCTCAGGCCATTAAAATAGATGAAGTATTCATCACAGACTCACTCTCTCTGGGTTTTCTACAGATCATGATCATCTGTTGTGTTGAGTGTTTCTGAGTCAGAGTGAGGGGGACAAAAAGACAGAATGAGAGTGAGTGAGTAGGAGGAAGAGGCCCGTTACTTCTCCAGAGAACTATATTCTCAAACAGCCAGGAATCATAATACTTCATCAACAGCACTACATATAGCTGAGGAATGTCAGTGTTTTCCCCCTCTAGTACCTCTCTAGTGTATCCATATTTAGGGAGTGATGTAATCTGGTGCTCATATTAATATGACTCTGTAACCTCTTTAACAGAGGTTGTCTTTCTCTTATTATGATGGTTGGGGTTCCCTATGTCTTT
>JAPQRQ010000023.1:26027683-26053651 GCA_037367365.1 Apogon talboti | reverse complement strand
CAGTGATGGATACAGGATATTAACCTTCCCCTCCAATCTCATTTCCTGCTGTGGATGGCCTTTCATGTGTCACTGCCCATTTCAGGCATGGCTATTACCAAAACCTTCCAACTAAAGTCATATAGGGCATTTAATACATTAAGTCACACACGCTGTCTGTCTCTTCCATGAGTACATAAACACAAAACACATCCTCTAGAAGTAGCAATCACGTGAGCATGTCACATACCCCAACTGTGATATCCAATAGCACCCCATATGATGTTTCCACTGACCAGCCAGACTGTACAACATATTACTTTGTAAATGAGAGCAGACAGTCACTCAGTTCCACTTATACTAACATACTGAATGTGTCCACATCGAATCAATCTATCTCAAGAATTGTCTATCCACTCAGCATGGAGTATTAGCATTCACACAAACGCAAACACAAGACTTCCTTGAACTATCTCTTCCTTCTGCTCCCGTCATTTGGTTTGTGGAAGGAAACAGGAAAAGGTACAGGACCTGACGATGATTGCGTAACAGTCTCACCGCACTGTTGTATCTGCCATTCGGACTCAAGAGACTATCTTGGTCAGAGGTCAAGTAAACTCGAGCTACGCAGTGCCAAATGCACATGGCCCGTGAGGTGGGTGTCTGAGATATGTTTTGTCTGGTAGTCAGTGTGCAGAGGCACTGCTTCTCCTAGGACTACACTGACATGTACAACACCCTACTTGAAAAACAGGAATGCAAGGAAATTCATTCAATAAAATGACATAAAATGTAACAACAAAAATTATACTTTGTTTTGCTGAAAAATAATTGTCAAATACTGACCAGCAATTAGTTAAAGACAGCAGGTAATGCCATGTTGGAGAAAAGCATCTAAACATCACTTGTATAAGAAATACTTTAACCAAATCCAGAAAATATACATCATAAAACTTTAAGAAGCTAATGTAACGAACGCAAAACATTTCATATTAGATGTGGTGCCATGACAACTGAATAGGAAAACACAGTGAAGAAGTACCCAAGTGGGACAGGCCAGCGGAGAGTAAACATTATAGGAGGGTTTGTGCCCCTCCCATCACACATGCATTCATGGAGCTATTAAATCATTGGGGGACATTGTTGACCTATACTAAGTTTCCCCCTGGCATTCTGAGCACATGGAAAGTTCCCCATGTCCTGCCAGAATTGGGACAGGGGTCAAATTTTGCCACACGTGGAAATATTTGGAGTGATGTTCAGGTCTGCAAGGACAGGCCTGTGTTGTGGACAAAACAGTGTATGATAGGCCTCCAATAGCAAAGTCAGAGATTGAGGGGGTTTTTTTCATGAAGAAACAAAAAACATGGATTAGATTCAAGCAAGTAAAAACAAAACTGAAAGGGCAAAGATTATGTCAAATTCACTCAAAACCTTTAACAAACACGTGACAAGCAAACTATTTTGGTCTCTTAGGGACTGTTTGCTGTTTTCCAAGATGACTACAGGATCAGTATGGTCACATCAGTCAGTCAGTAGCTGCCTTTGCCCTCCAGTATCCGGTCCTGAGGCCTGGCGGAGGAGCGGCGTGTGCAGCCGCAGCTCCCTGGCCCCGTGGGCCCTTTTGAACCGGGGGGGAATTCCCAGCGGGGGAAGCACATGCACTAGCCTCTGAGTACAACAGAGCACTCATTTTACGATCAGTGTTTTCTGCAGAGGCTTCTAAAAAAAGGCGTTACAGTAGAGTGGATACATTACAGGCGCCTGGACGCACTAAAAGCACAATAACGCGCTTCCAGCTGCGTCTTTTACGCATCTCACCTCTCTGCCGGAGTGTCGCTCGATGGCCTTCTTGACTTTGCCGTAGGTGCCTCTTCCCAGCGTCTCCAGCAGCTCGTAGCGGTGTTTGAGGTTGTGCTTGTGGTGGTGTTTCTTCACGCCAGAGTTTCTCCTTCCATCACTGCTTGCCGGCGTCTCCTCAGGTGAGCTGCCGGCAGGTAGGGGTGGAGGCGGAGGCGGAGGGGAGCGGTCTCCCCCGGCCGGTTTGACCGCGGAGGTCTGTCCTTTCTGGGCTTCTGGACGTGGTGCCCTCCGGTGGGGCGATAAATAAGCGGGTTCCATCTCACTAGGGAAGTGCTTAAACAAACTTCCCACTGTTAAATATTTCAAACTACTACTACTAATGATAATATAATACTTATAGGCCTAATAATAGTAATAATAAATAAATAAATTACAAGGAATATCACGTAGCCTACTAATCATATTATATATGGAAATCAACATTTCCAGATTGTCTTAGATGATCACTTGGCTTTAAGCAGAGTGAATGAATATTTCTCCTACCTATTCATGTTATTATCGCTATATAATCAGTCTATTAATGGATTAAGCAGGAAAAAGGTAAAATGACGTTATATCGACTTATACTGACATGATATAACCTAATATTACTGGCTATAATTAAATCTAGTGCCAATAATGTAGCCTAATAAAATATGTATTCAGATTTCGACAGCAGCCGGAAACTGAATCCACTTTCGATTCAAAGGTGATACACTGACTATAATGTATGTGCAAGCTCCGTCACAATAAAATAAAAAAGAGCCGAAATTTTTTTTTTTCTATGTCGTACTGATCTCACTCCTCAATTGGATGATCTGATCTAGCTGTGGTTAATTCCTGCTCGTTCACATTATCTATCGTCCTAACTGCTGCCAACATCACCGACTCACGTCTAAAAGGCGAGAAAGCTGCGACAAAACCGGCGTTCTGGATGAAGATGACCCTCATTTTGTCCACGGCCCAGGTAGCTCCTCATTCATCTGGACTCTGTCTATTGTGCGACTGCATGTCCGCTGCCATGGTCGACGGTCGTAGACGTGCGCTGGGATCGGACACTATCTCAAGCTGAGACGTCGTGGATATTGCCATGGTCGTTTTGCAGCTCCACTACTTCTTCTCCTTCTTCTTCTTCTTCGTGTGGCCGTCTTGTTTCTCCCCTTTCCCTCTCTATCCTCAACGTGAGAGGCCGTGAATAAGGAATGCGAGAGGATCCGAGTCCGGAGGCGGAGTTTACGCAGACCTCCTCCTTCCCTGTCTTTTCTCTCGCCTTCTCTCTTTGTGTTCTCCTGCCTCTATCTCCGATATGACTACTGATGATCATGGGCGTAGCTGGGACTCATGTGCATAGGAGTTCCCCCTTCACCTTTTGTGTCTTAGTACCAAAAACACCTAATTTTGCCAAAAAAAACCTCCCCCTTCTTTGACAATCTTCATTATTCCAAAGTGTCTGTCTGAAATAAATAAAAAAAAAAACATAAGACATTATTTGGATTCTGACCATTGCATTGAAATGCATGTAAAATGGACAATATTATGCCTAAAGATGGTCTTTTAAAGGTAAAAGTGAATGACTGAACAACGTTTCTTATAAAGACTTTTTCTCTTTTCTTATTCTAATAAAAAAGTCCCTAATTAGATAATGAATGAACCACCTTCCATCTCAGGTGTCATGGTTATTTTAGATTCTTGTGTTTAGTTGCTTGACAATTTAATAACCTATAATGCACACATCACAAATTGTTTGTTATTGGTGCTGATTCATATGCAATTTTAAAATATATTGTGTATATTTACACTGAATGTCTTGCTTATAATAACACGAAAAAATATGCATGTAATTGCTTTCTGGTCTGTATTTAACAAGGATCTGGGTCCAAATGCAAGTAAAAAAATAGACAATTTACTGAAGCCTCATCCCCCACATAAAATCGCTGTGAAGTTAATAAGAAAATGAATGTATGAAACATGTTAACAAGTATAATTAACGGTCACAATAGGCATTGTAGACATGTTACATGTGATCTGTCTGACACTGAAAACATTTATTCTCTTTGTAATGTTTGTGCATTTCACCTGTAGTTTGTGGATTTTTACAATGTCAAATGTATTCACATTTGCATCTGGTTTCCATGATCATGGAGGATGGCGATAAGCTGCACCTCAGATGTGAATATGTAATTAATCCATTGTTTTCTGTCAGCTGCGCTGCCTTTATAACCAAGTATTTTGTTATATGCTCCTTTAAACATTTTACTATTTGGCTGGAATGACACTGTGCTCATAAAGCTCAAGCTGAGTTCATCTGTATCAACAAAAAAGTTAAAGTCCATATAAGTTTATATGCAAATAATGAATGCCTTTAAACTGTTTTTTGTCCTATACTCCAAAAAGCATGTTTTGTGATGTTTTGCATCAATGAGTTTAATAGGTGCTTGCTGCCATTTCATACTTTACAATGTAGGAAAATGCAGGAATATACATTATGGGACAATTCATTAAAAATATTCAGTATTTAATAAATAGGGTGGTTTTTTAAAACTGTTTCCTAACTTTGCCACGTTTTGTATATTAAAATAAATCACAATAAGCTTAAAATCTGTATTGTTAGGTGGCGTTTCATTAGAATATTTATTCTATATTCTATATTTTTGGGACAGTCAAGCAACCAACTCTTGTATAAATACCCACACACACCCTGAGGAAATCTGTTCATTGCCAAATCCCTGTTCAAGAATCAGGCAGTCTTGACTGTAGTGATGCTTGATATGCAAGTGTATTTTATTATCTAATTACAGGGGAAGTTTAGACCTAAACTATCTGATCAAAGAGGGAATTTGCTTTTTCGTGTTATCCTTTTTGAGTATTTGCGGAATTTGTTGAAACTATGTAACTATGTAAGGAGAGAATCCAGTTATAGTAACACACACTGAGATTAGTAACCTATCTGATCCTTTGGCCTAATTTGCACTCTGGAGGACTGCTCACACTGTTGTCGTCTTGTCCTAAGCAACACCTCCACTGCCCTCTTGTGGTGAGAGCAGGTCATATGAACGTCATCTAAGAAAAAAACCCTCCCCAACAGTGATGCTGTGGCAGTGGCAAACAATATGAAACTGTAATACACTTGAAATACATATCAAATGAACATTTATTAAAATCATTAAATCGTGAAATATATGGTAGACGATGGGCCTGTTTTACCTCAAGACATAAAAGTAGGCTACCATTTTCCGAGATACTTCAGTAATTGTTCTAAGGATGGTACTGAAAATATATAAGTAAAACCATGCCAGTTGCTTTTTTGCAATTGGCTGTAAATCAACAGAAAGAACTATTAGACTATCTGTAATTTTATATGGAAATACAACTTAACATCCTTCGATCTAAGTTTAGTTATGTTCTAAAGTTATGTTTATTTAATTTTATACACAAATCTCAGAATTTCATTTTCTATATTTCACTGTTGCCCATAAACTTGGAATAATTTTGTTTTCAGATACATTCCTCTTTTTATTCCTATTTATATACGAGTAATCACCTTTGACCTGGTGTAAAGAGTCCCAGTTAGAGTTAATCAAAAATAATTGTTATAATCATTTCATGAGAATAGGTAAAAATACTTTATTCTAACTTTATGGGCAATATTGTGTTATTTACATGTGCATTTACATAGCTGAAATGTGCCAGTTGCTTGACCTGAGGTAGTGATCTAAGTTTAGTAAAGCTATGTTTATTTTATTTTAAATATAAATTTTAGCACTTTATTTTCTACATTATCATTTGCTTGTAAGTTTTCGTTGTTGAAACAAATCACCTGTTGGTCTTTTAAGTCAAAAATGTAAATTATTGTTCTGATATATTGTTTAAAATCTCACTAATATTTTTCTGTTTTTGTCCAGTTTCCATGTGATCATTACACTGTATATTTCAAGACTGAAAAAGGGAATGTTACAGTGACGATCATGAGCCAATATACATAGAGTACATTTAAGTATTTCACATTTGCATTTACATGGTAATGACAATGACAATTTTACTGCATGAAATATTTGGCGGGTCCTACTGGGCCAAACACACCTTCACAGGTGAGCTGCTCCCAAAGAAAGTTTGAGAACCCATTCTAAGTTTGGACAGTCTCTTATCTGTCTAAATTGACTTTTTCATCATCTAATGTTGCTTAAATCGTATTAGGTGAAGCTGCTATGGACCATGTCTTGTTTTTACCGTTGCACTGAATGTTTACTATGGTAAGCTGGCACTCAAATGATTTGCTGACAAAATAATACATCCATGTTATTTATCTCAACATGACACCATATCATTAATATCGGAGTCCTGCTGTGAGGGGGGCATTTTTATGAGGTCTGGGAAAAGCAATGGACTAATGAAGTATAGTTCTGTGTTAATATCAGTCTATTTAGAATAAGGAACTTTGGTGATTAACCAATACGTGTGTGCAGTTGCGCACGCGCGAGGATTGTATGAGAGTAAAAGTGGCCTGGGTGAGTAAATGACACCTGGCCTGACTTTTTGTATCATGGGTATAGGGGTTACCTGTCAAACCTCAACACCAAATGCTCCCACGATGACCAGAAATAAAACCGGATACCGGAGAGTTTGCAGATACGAGTAATTATTAGCTTAGGGAGTGCACTATCTTCATGTGAAAGAACAAACACTCAAACAGGTAACAGCCATCCGTACAGATTAGGACCCAAGTACTATTACTGAGTCGTCTTCGTTGTGCCTGTTAAAAAGTATCTAACGGCACTGAAAGAAATAGCCAAATAATATTTTTTTTTCTTTTGTCAAAAAGCTTCGCGGTTCAGGTGAAAGCCTCTCACAGTCCGGATTTGGACCAGAGTCAATCCATTGAGGACCCCTGCCCTAAATTAATGTATTTTCCTCTTTCATGGTTAAAAAAAAAAGTTAAAAGTCATCAGCGCTGTAAGACTATTCAGTGTAATTAAAACACGCCTCTTACTAAAAGTTTTATTTTAGTGGGGTCCCAAAAAAAGTGTTCCACTAAAGCATTATGAATTATGGGAAACAGGCACAGAAGACCAGTGGTGCACGTGCGTAGGTGAATGCTGCTGTAAGCTGATGATTTTGCACATTTATAGTATACACAGTTTGCAAAAGAAAGCTGTAACAGATAAATGAAAATGTCCAAACCTGGTTTACCCAAGTAGCAGGTCACGATAAATTGTGTGTCAGCTGTTTTTCATTTCGCTACGACAACAAAAGCAGTTGAACACAACGCAGTGTAATTTCTAATTCACAAGTGGAAAGGACTGCGCGTGAAGGCAGAGTAAGTTTACATGCTCATCTCGTTGCAATTGAACGTGAACATGTTTTCAGACCCTATATGTGAATCGTAATTTGGCACAGTTTCTATTTTTAAGTGCATCAAGTTAACTTTTGCTTGTTAACGTGTCCATCTTGACCTTTAACCTCTGTCACTTGGTTCTGTCATATCGAAGTTTGTGCTAACTACAGCTAAGTTATATGTTCCCTAACGTACCTTATTATTCAACTATTTATAAATAATTGCGATGATGTAAGCAAAATGGCATTTGTTTGTAAGATGGGCTGGTTTCTTTTTCTTTAGTTAGCTTCACCCTCACGAATAACAGCGTTTATTTAGCTTTAGCTGCATTGTCTTTATTGCTTATCAGCTAACGGCCGGCTGCTTCAACCAGTCATACAGATATGCTCAATGCCATGATGTGGATGATGTCCAAGCTTTTTTCTCCATTGTGGAGAACAGTTGAGGTGGATGGAGACGACATTTTCTCCAAAGGAGCAGGTAAATGCATCATTACTACCTGACAATGCTCACTTAGTACCATAATATGAAACATTTGCTAAATTAAGATTATGAGAGAAACACAAACGAATTTGATGCCATATGCTTCATTTACATTTGCTTCTTTGGTGAGGCATGGAGGAAATTCGCCACCTGCAAGGCAGTATTGTGACCCAGATGTGCCTTGACCATGGCATATTAGATGATACAATCTACTTCACCAATGAAGAAGTGTTGGGTGGAGTCCCACTGAAGGAAGGAGACGTGGTCAACTGCACTGCAGTTTGTGATAGAGCTCAAGGAGGGTGGAAGGCGTTAAGGGTGAGAAAATTAAACATTGGGCCCATTTGTATCTGAACTTTCTCTCACTTTTAAAAAAAAAAAAAAAAAATTGGACTCATTGGAGCTGCTAAATCAGATTAAACAGATGATTATAACTTCAGAAAACTTTAAATGATCTGCATAAACCTGATGAGTGCCACCTGTGCCATCTGATGTGTCCAACAGAATGTTAACTTTCAGAGGTTTCACATTCAAAATTACTTCAAAGTAATGAAATAAAAACAAAGTAATAAAATAAAACAACTTGGGTTAGAATGTAGGCAAACTAATTAACCTATGTGCAATTGCTACAGCCTGGACCATGCTTAAAGTGTGTTGATACCTAGAAACAATTTTTCAAAAGGGAAAAAAAAATCATAAACCTCATGTAGCATTTAACAACAAATCTGTTAGTATGAGTGGTTTTGTATGAGGTACACTACTACATATACTGCATGATAAGTGAATCAGATGAATAAGACATGCATGTTCACTTTGTTTTGTCTTGTAATTCTTTATATCAGGTTGAGAAAAGTGCAGATGCTTGGGAGGATGGAGGAAAATCCTCAACAGAAGTGGACTCGTTGCAGCTGCGGCCTCTAATTGGCACAATTACAGCATTTGATAGAGATGAAGGCTACATTAACATCAACACTTATTTCTCACGCCACAGTCTTTTGGAAGGTATTGGTAGTCACTGCACTTAACATACTAAAAATGTGAGTCACACCTTCATGATACTATCCATAAATATAATCTGTTTTTCTTATCCATAGTGATCATTATGTTCCAAAACCCAACAGCAGTTTTGACTGATTTATCAGCCACCTATATTTTCACATTTAATGTTTTGTGAAGTTTCATCCTGAGAATAGATTAATGAAACTTGCGCCACCAAAATTTAGTAGTTTCTTTAAAAGGCTGGCTTTTGGCTTGTTTTGTGTATTTTCCTTCTTTGACTCTTAGGTTATGAGCCAATGAAAGGAGACTGGGTCCAGGCAGAATATTTTATCAACCCATGCAAGTATACCACCCAAGCTCAATCTGTGGCTCCCTTGCGCTATTGCCGCTTAGACCAGGTAATTCAAATTAATAAACACTCAGGAAATATTTTAGCAATGTGCGAGTGAATACCTCCTGCTCTAGCTGATCAATACTGTAAATGTGTTTGTACATCTAATGACTGTTTTCATTTTTCACTCCTTGTTTTGAATGATCATCTCTCTCTAGGTGCATGTGACCAGTTTGAATGGTAACACGGGAGTGGTGGATGACAGTGTTTTCTTCAGTCTGGACTCTCTCCTTCTGCCTGCTAACTACCAACCTTTGCAAGGCCACTTGGTTAATGTGGTGATGGTAGAGAGTAGTCAGTCTTTTTACAGCTGGCGGGCTCTGTGCATGGCACCCTGCCATCAGAGGTATTTCACACAATTTTTGGTCTGGTTTTGATGTGTGTGACTTTCAGGCAAATGACACAATGGTATGTGTTATTATTCTTGATACAGTGTGAACTTGGCTGATGAGCCTTATCCAGAAGATCAACTCAAGTGCATTTTGGAAAACAAAGGAGGACTGGATGTAACAGACTATGGCTGTTTTGGGGACTTAATGATTGGGGAGAGAAGACAGCTGGTCCTCTGGATTCAGTGAGTGAACACAAACAAATTGCTTACATTTTAATTATAAAAGTAAAATTAAGTATTGTTTTCATTTAGCCACAAATTTCAATAACATGCATGGTCTCTATGAATCATTGTCTGTGGAGAGATGGAATATACGGTTTGATTTTCGTCCTTTTCTTGAAATAGAAACAAAGGTTCAAAGACCCACACGCTGAAGTGCTGTGACTTTGCTGGCTGGGACTCGAAGGAACAATTCACCCTGGTTAATGTGAAAGGGTCACAAAATCAAGAGGTTTTGCAGGAAAACTGCTCAATGTCTGAGGCTGATATTAAGTCTTGTGCAAAAGGAGAAGGTGAAAAAGAAAAAGACGGTGAAATGCTAAAGGAGGCTACCCATTCCCATGGTGTAAGAAGAGAAGAAAGCAAGGTGGATATTCCACCAGGAGAGAGGGTGTCAGTTGCAGTTTCCTGCCAAACAAAGTAAGTTGTTCTGTGCATTCATACAGTTGAAATAGAAGAAACTGAGTTGTAAAATCAAACAGCTACATGTTGAATGAAATGTTTTGTGCAAGGGCAAAACATGTCATTCAACATGTATCTGGACAGCTTCTTTGAACAGCTTGCTTTATTTCAGCGCTAGGTAAATGTCCCAGCTCTGAAATAAAACAAGCTGTTTATTGATGTGGCAAGAATCTCTCTAATGTTATTAGTAGATTGTCTGAACAGCTCTTTTTGATGGAAAATTGCTCAGGTGCCTAGGAAGTTGCTCTGAGCTGCTGCTGTTGCACTTTTCCTCTTTCACCATTGGGAGGCGCCTTGAGGTCACAGTAAGAAGCAAAGAGGAGGAGCTGCTGAAGCCCTCTGTCCCTTACAGTCCACTTGATGTCCAACCAGTCCCATTTGTGTCTGCTTATGAGCACGTAATCACTGTCCCTGCTCCGAGAGATGCACCGAGGTATTGCAACAAATACTGTTA
The DNA here is from genome assembly GCA_037367365.1 of Apogon talboti. Lineage (NCBI taxonomy): Eukaryota > Metazoa > Chordata > Actinopteri > Kurtiformes > Apogonidae > Apogon > Apogon talboti. The sequence continues at coordinate 26,043,099 of JAPQRQ010000023.1, read as the reverse complement.
CCTCACGAAGAATGCTGACTTTGTGAAGATCTTCATGTTGTTTTTGCCTGTATACCTATGTTTTGTCAGTGTGATGTTCATCACTTACCCTGTATGTTTTTATAATATTTGTTTAGGCTTAATTAATTGGATCATATACACATAGTGAACTAGTGATTATCTTCTAATAATCAGTTTCCACAAAAAATATCTGATGCACAAAGCTATTATTATTATTATTATTGGTTCTAGGTGGACAGTAATGTATTGTTGATGTTGTTGTAAAGCTTGCACTGTAGAAGACTTGTTTCGGTATCATAGTTTAATTCATTCGGGTTTACTATTGGAAAAAAAAAATGTCATGCATCGTGTTACTTAGTCTTGAGATCTCCTTTCCTATCCATAGGCTTACGAAGCGGAAGCTGCCAAACTTTCTTCCTAACTACCCTGTGCCACAGGCTCTTAGAAACTGTGTGGAAATGCAGAGAGATGTGCTGGTGGTCCAGCCCTGCCTAGGAGAAGTAAGAGTATTTGATTCTGTAAAGTAATTTAATGAAAGCTGCAGAAAAAGGTTGATTTGAGCTTCTTGTACAATATGGCTTCATAAAAGCCAGCAAATAAAAAATAATTGTAATAACTGAGTCTCTCAGTTTTTACTCTTAAACATCTGCTTTATTCTTTCATGATCAACAAAATAAAATTTAATGCAGCTTTCATCAAAACACAGAAATAAACCTCAGGGCCTCTATTTCTTTGGCAAGATGATGTGAAATCAAATGTAAAGAATGGGATAACATTCTTTATAGAGTGTCACATACTTGACTCCAGGGAATGCTATTTATGTCTTCAGTCCTTCATTTTTTTACCTGTAGTCAGGAGAAAAATTGGTTTTGCCTACAGGGCCTGGTGTAATGTTGCACTTTTCTTTTTTTTACGGGCTCCTGATTAGGTGCTGTCGCCATCTAACGTGTGTTCACGTTTTTCCACCCTTCTGTGGCTTGAGGAGTTGCATGCAGAGCAGGAGGTGAAAGAATTCACAATCTATGGTGCCAGTCTTAGAAAAGGAGCTGCCTACTTGCACTTAGAGGTCCTTGGTTTGGTTGAAGGCAGACCCAGTCTTTTTATAGGTGAGGAGACCTGAGTCTTTTATTGTCTCACTGGCCGATAGGAGCCCATTTGTAGAAAATGCTGTTGTGAAGGCGCTCTGTCTTCGTCAGCAATTTCTTCAAACATCTTCTTAGATGAAACCACTGGTTGGATTTATTTCAATTTTTATATATAGCTTCCTTGGAACAATATCTACAATGTTTGTTTACAGTTTTGAGAAATTTAGATTTTTGAATTTTTGACAAATTCTTGAAATATTAAAAATTGCCCTTATAATGGTCCATATTTTGATGACTTATAACATGGAAGTGGTTAGAGATATCAATATAGTTACTATTTGAACACTGACAGAAATCGTCTATGGACTTTCATTTAATTTATTGACTTATCCTCCAGTGAAAGTAACACCCACTTCTATTGGGATATTGATCTCCTGCATCAAGATCACAGGACTCTAACATAGTGGCAGTACCTGACAACCTCGCACATTCAAATTATTGATTTTTGATGGAACATGCCAGTGAGATACAGGGCCACTGGTCCTATTTTTCCTAAATATTATGAGTTTGTGTGATGAACTTTTCTTTTTCTTTTCCATTTTCCCAGGTGACAGAGTAGTGTTGAAGAAATCACAGAGTGATGGTGTGGTAATGAAGTACATTAGTTATGTCACAAAGGTACCAAAATATCATAATCCAAAGCATCGCATACAACATTAAAAGAAAAATTTAAAAAACATGTAATGATCAATAATGAATAGTCATTTTATTGTGAATCCGTTGTTCTCTTTTCAGATCAATAATGAGGAGGTGAGTCTTAAAGTGCACTCAGAATTCCAGCGCAGGTACCTTGGAGAGCCACTGGACGTTGAGTTTTCTTTCAACAGGTGAGGAAAAGGGCATCTTAATATCATCCTATATTCAAGACATTTTTAATCATTTCCATTTTAACCTTGACTTGAGAATACTATTAATTGTGTCATCAGGTTGACCACAAGGTACTGTCACTTTGCACTTGAACAGGCGAAGCAGTTTAGAGAGAGTAAGTGAATGTTTTATTGGGATCATATTAAGTCCTCTCTCCAAACATTATGATTTTAATAGGAAGCCAACAAATTTTAAATGGAAGTGACAATGAAAAGAGTGAAATGTTGAAATTCTTGACAGGGCCAGTTTTTGAATTGGACACCAATGAACATTTTCTCCAAAGGGGCTCCTGGGGGTGCTGTTCTCTATCTAATCTCAATCTTTTTTTTTCTCGTTTTTCTCCACTGGTAAATTGAAATGGCACCCTTTCAAGCCCTCTACTTTGATTATTATTATGCGCTGTGAATCATTTTGGAAACTATAAAGCCGTGTTAACATGTTTAAAGTGTCCTGGTCTTTGAGAGAAACGTAGTTCCTCTTTATTTTGACACTCTGAAATTAAAACATTTAGAGATACAATGTACTATATCTTTGATAATTTGCTGCGATGAATTAGGAAATAAATGACTAATGTGCTGGTTGGGTAATATTTTTAAGATGCATGATAATGTGTTGCATATATTCTGTACATAGGTTTATATATGTTTATGTATTTATAAATCTTACACTGGAAAGTCAGGGAAGTCAATGTATTAAGTGCAGACGGTGTTTTGAAGTGGAACTGGAGACTTGTAGACAAAAATTACTTTCGAACAAAACCCATTTCTCAATGTGAAATGCATAGAATTTTACATTTTGTAAAATACAACCATCTACTGTAGTACGTCTGATGTAATTATTCTTTTTTAGTGACCCAAATTTGATATTTTCACTACTTTTCATTGTAGAAGCATTTTGTAGATGTATCATTCTTATTCTGTTTTGCAGTTCTCTTTCCATCTAGAGTCATTGTTCAGGCCCCGCAGTGGACAGGAGAGTGGATAGATGAGTCCGAGCCAAACAAAAAGACTGAGGACAACGAGGTGAAACAACAAAGGAAAAATAGGCATGGCTGTTATTACATGTAATGTTTCATTTTGTGTGATTGCATTTTAATTCCAGGCTCCAGACATGGAAAATGGAACCCTGTCGAATATTTCCGTTGACGTGAAGTCGAAGGCCACACAGACTAAAGGTATTCCTGTATTTTGATATTTGATACAAACAGGAATAACCATGTTGTTTAACATTAAACAAATCAGTGACAAATATGTCATTATTGGTAGATGGGAGACTGCCGTCCAAACCGCTGCCCAGCAAAGGACACTTCTTTAACCCCAGTCTCAATCCCTCTCAGAAAGAGGCAGTGAAAAGAATCTTAGCGGGCGAGTGTCGTCCCACCCCTTATGTACTGTTTGGACCCCCCGGCACTGGAAAGACCATCACCCTTATTGAGGCCATACTTCAGGTGGACATACACACGAAACACCACCGTAATGAAGGTCTCAAACAACCTATTTAGAAGAAACCCCTGAAATAATTCAGTTCTCATTCCTAGATTTTAGCCTTTTTAGTGTCATATACTAATGTAATGATGTCTAACTGTGATAAAAAAGTGACATTAATTATGAATATTATTTAAATTTTTCTGTTTCCATTGGAAGTGGTGTTTTTTTCACATTTTACAATACTCTTTTACTCATTGATCCATTTCGTACTGTAGTGTGGAAAAGGAAAATTAATGACTGAAAGCAATTGGTATACAAATGTGTTGATGCTGAAAGCTCTTGTACCTTTCTGCCAGTCTAGTTTCTTGGGCGAATAACTACATGAAATCTTTGCCCCTCAAGGTGTACCATTTTCTGCCCAGTAGTCGGATACTTGTATGTACTCCGTCCAACAGCGCTGCTGACCTCATCTGCATCCGTCTACATCACAGTGGCTTCCTGGGTGCAGCAAGTTTGGCTCGTGTCAATGCATCCTCTAGGCATGAAGAGGTATTACAAAGTATCAGGGAAAGGAAATTCACTGTGTATTTAATTTCCATCTCTTATAATACGATCAAAGGGATAATATGCATGCCTCTGTGTATGTAAGGTCTGTACAGCTGCCAGTAGCACAAGGCTGGGAGGCACTGTGTCACTGATCCTCTTAAATAATAGATAATGTTGTGGTATTATGCAGCGTGCATCTACAGAACATTTAATGCCATGCCTTACTTTCTAAGAGTACATTCAAACTACCAGCATTACTGTTCCCTTCTGAATTATTGCTCAGATCTACAGTTGTGCTCATAAGTTTACATACCCTAGCAGAATTTGTGATTCTTTGGCCGTTTTTCAGAGAATATGAATGATAATACAAAAACTTTGCTTTCACTCGTGGTTAGTGGTTGGATGAAGCCATTTATTATCAAACAAATGTGTTTGCTCTTTTTACATCATAGTGACAACAGAAACTATCCAAATGACTCTGATCCAAGGTGGACATACCCTAGTTCTTAATCCTCTGTATTGGTCCCTTTAACATCAATGACAGCTTCAAGTCTTTTGTGGTAGTTGTGGATGAGGCACTTTATTATTTCAGATGGTAAAGCTGCTCATTGTTCTTGGCAAAAAGCCTCCAGTTCCTTTATGTTCTTGGGCTGTCTTGCATGAACTGCATGTTTGAGATCTCCCCAAAGTGGCCCACTGATATTGAGGTCAGGAGACTGAGATGGCCACTCCTTCACCTTGGCATTTTTCTGCTGTAGCCAATGACAGGTCAACTTGGCCTTGTGTTTTGGGTCATTGTCATGTTGAAATAACCAAGACCACCCCATGCGCATTCTGTGAGAGTATGTAAACTTATGAGCACAACTTTATGTTTTTGACTAGCATTATTTTTTAAAGGTGGCTATAATAGATTCTGTTGTGTATTGATGTGTTGAGTGGAGTTGCATGCACCAAAGCAGTAGTTTTTACGTGATAGATTTTGCTGTTGCATTAATGTGTATGTTGCTTTTCTCTCCTGTAGATTTTTTAAGGGTAAGGTTATTTGAAGCACATTTTAGTCTTTGATTGAATTTCTCCAGTGCACAGTTGTGTTGAATGTCAATCTAGAGTGTCCAAAAAGCTGCATGAATTCTCATCTATTCAGTGAGATTGAAGATCCTGAAGTGGATAAAAATTTGCTCTTGTTCAGTGTGACCTTAGTCTAAAAAGTCAGATAAAAATTGATGGAACTCCTACATCTACATCTCTTTAAATGGAAATTCAGGACAACTTTGGACTGGAGAGAGTCACTCACATGCTATGAAGTAGGTCTAATGTAGTAAGTATATACAATATATGTAAAAGAATGCAGCAGTAAAATTAATCAAAGCTCATACACAAATCAACCATAACATTATGACCATTGACAGGCAAAGTGTTATTGATTTTGATTATGTCATTGCAATGAGACCTGTCCTGTGGGTGGGATGTATTAGACAGTAAATTAACATGTAGCCCTCAAAGCTGATGTGTTAGAAACTGCAAAATGAGCAAGGGTAGGGATCTGAACAACTTTAACAAGGAAGAAATTATGATAGCCAAATCACTGGGTCAGAGCATCTCCAGAGCTCGACGGGCATTCCCAGTATGAAGTGGTTAGTACCTACCAGAAGTGGTCTAAAGAACAACTGGATCTCAACCACTCGAGCATAACCTTATTACCACCTGTCTAATATTGTGTAGGTCCCCTTTGTCCATGCATTCCATAGACCTGCAGTTGTGGAGATGCTCTGACCCAGTCATCACCGTTACAATATGGTCCTTGTCAAAGTCACTCAGTTCCTTACAATCCCCATTTTGCTGCTTCCAACACAACACAGCACAACTTTGATGACTAAATGTTCACTTGCCATCTAATATATCCACCCAGTGAAAGGTGCCATTGTATTATTACCACTTCCAATCAGTGGTCAGAATGTTATGGCCGATTGGTGTATATAGTAGTAAAGCTATTGGGCGTTGTGGTGGTGTAGTGGTCTACCTCACAACTGGGTGATTTGATTCCCTGTTGGTTTGGAGGCTCTCTGTGAAGCTTGGGTTTCCTGAAGGTCTTCTGGTTGATATTCATTCATTCATCCATCCATCTTCTGAACCCGCTTTATCCTCACTAGGATCGTGGGGCTGGTTGATATTATGAACCACAAAATTAAAAAAATAAATAAAGTCAGATCTGAGGGATAAATCTGAATTGAACACTAAGGATGCACTATGAACATAGTATAAGTTGGAAGCGGTGCAGATGAGAATTGAAAAGATCAGAGTCCATACAGTTGGTGCTGTTGATGATCTAATGAACAAAACAGATCTGTGTCATATATGAGAGAAAACCTCAGATTGAGATGCATTTACCGGGACTGTGAGTATAGTGAATGGGTAACAGGCCTTGTCTATGTAATCTGTGATTTACTGATTGATTTTTATGTATTTTTTTTTGTCTTTCTTAGTCCATCCCAGAAGTGTTGAGACCCTACTCAAGCGCAGGAGAAGATGTTCGTCATGCTGCTTTTCACAGGATTGTAGTCAGCACCTGTGCCAGCGCTGGCATGTTCAACAAAATAGGACTACAGTAAGGCTTAGCTGCAGGCTGAATACAGCCCTTCATTTTAAATAAACTCTCCCTGACACTTGAGGCTGAGTTTGCTAACTGTGACGTGACTTTCTCAGAGTGGGCCATTTCACTCATCTTTTCCTGGATGAAGCTGGGCAGGCCACAGAACCAGAGTCCCTGATTCCGATGAGTCTTATATCAGAGAAAGATGGACAGGTCAGGTCCGGTATCACATTCTGTTCAGTGCCTTGGGGGTAGTTGCATCTGTTTTAGTGATTCATAATTACTTGGTTAAATTTGTTTTATTAATGATTTTTAACCCCGGCTGCTTAGATTGTGTTGGCTGGAGATCCCTGTCAGTTGGGTCCAGTAGTGAAATCAAAGCTGGCAGCTGCCTTTGGTCTGGGTGTTTCCCTGTTGGAGAGGCTGATGGCCAACCCACTGTACTCCAGACACGACTGGGGATACAACCCTAAACTGGTGAGTGTAAAGCATACAAAATCTGTTTTCAGGTCCTACCGAGATACATTTACATATCAATATGGTTTTTAAATTTGGTAAAAAATAAGTGCTTAACTGTATTGATAGGGGTAGTGTTCATACACAAGGTGTGATTTGTTGGCCCCCCCCTCTGGTTTTTACATCCCTACTTCTGCTGATTGAATTTCATCTTCGAGGGGGACAAACCCGTTAATGATTAAAAACTAATTGAAATAACAGGCAGGTTGTGATTGAGTTTTCTTACATAGCCTACATTGCTGGCACTGACTTTCATCTGACCCGAACTGTCGAGAACGTACTCGTGCACATAAATACATGGTCAATATTTACTAAACTCTTGCTGCTGAGGTCTCAGACATTCCTTTGCTTCTGAAAGAGTTTGGAGAATATAAATGCCTGAGAGTCCAAAGAGACAATCTCTGTAAAGTGTTATCTGCCGTCTTTATGCTCCCCGTGTCAACAGCAGAGTGCGAACGTGGATTTAGTGCTATGAATCACATCCTCACTGATGACTCAACAGTCTTCTCTTCATCTCTGTTAATGGACCAGACGTGCGTTCGTTCCCTGCTCAGAAGTTCGTAGAGATGTGGATAAAAGAAGGGGAAACGCTGCAGATGACGCGCCAACAGGAAAGGCCAAAAGGACACATGAAGTCCGACATCAGAATAAACTTTTTACTTAGTCTAATTAGCTGAATTATTTTGACATGATGTGAATCTTAATCCATTAGATTTTGTGTAACGTTTTACAGTCTGACTGAGTTTCCCGTTCGCCATAAATCCTCTACCATGTTGGTGTGATCGGCCCTTATCCATGGTCGTGAAACTTAACTAGGTCATCTCCCACATCGCAGGTGTGGCCGTCGCAGAAAATTAAATGTTTCATGTATTTTTAGTTTGCATTAAAGATGAATGTTAAACTGTTCGATGTGTAATTGGGCCTACCGTTAACTTAAAAAAGAATTAGGCCTGTTGAATGCTTGTTTTATAATGATTAAAAAAACAACTAAAAACATCCCCTCTCTGTTTTTTGACAAATCGCACCTTGTTCATACAAATAAATTTTTAGGCACAATTTTTATGAATAACTTCACGGGCTGTTTGCAGAACAATCACAAAACTGTTCTTTTGTGTCCGTAGGTGACCAAACTGTTGTACAACTACCGCTCTCACGAAGCCTTGATTATGGTGTCGTCCCACCTCTTCTACCACGGGGAACTGTGTGTTAAAGCACCCAGGGCTGTAGTGGACTCCCTGTGTCAATGGAAATCCTTGCCTAAAAAAGGCTTCCCAATTCTTTTTCATGGTGTCAGGGTGAGTAGTCTAATTAAATCTAATGAATTTCATTTCACTGTCCGAGTTCAGTTATTATTTTTTGTTAAATCTTGCAAATCCCATGTATACCTTTGGAAATATTTCTTTGACCACCTTGATATTTGTCATAATTATGATGTAATTGTGAAACCTTTCAGGTTTTCTTGTGTGTAAATGTGAGACAAAAATCAGTTTGATTTACAAATTGAATAAAGTAATAAGGTGCATATAAATTCATGACAACAAAACTCGGATGTTCTCAAGAACAAGTAACATGTAGATTAAGAACATCTGATGTTGAAAGACAACTTATAAAAACTAAATGCTTCAAACAGAGTATTAAACAATTATGCTGAAAAGCTGTTGAATTTATACTGAAAGTTAAAAGTAGTCCAATAATTATTTCCACACCTGTAGAGCGAGGCCTCTAGAATCTACTATGCTATTAATGTTTAGGCAAAACAATGTCCAAGAAACCAGTTGAGCTCTTGTTTTTTTTTTTTTTTTGCAAATCTGTGTGGTCATCGTTTTGCCCATATACCATGAAGTTACAAGAATATTCAGCACAAATGTTCACATATCTGCTCGTCTCTAGGGCACAGAGATGAGGGAAGGAAACAACCCATCATGGTTCAACCCAGTGGAAGCTGTGCAGGTCATGCTCTACTGCTGCCAGCTGGCAAAGAAGCTTTACAACCCTGTGGATGCCTCTGACATTGGCATTATTGCCCCCTACAGGAAACAAGTAAGACTGCATGGTTTATTTGTGAAATGGTTTTTGTGCTGCTTTTTTTTTTTTTTTTTTAACAGACTTTTGATATACAGTGTCTGTCCAAAGTTTGGAAATGTCCAGTCTTGCCTGTTTTTTTTTTGTTTTTTTTTTTTTACCAATATCTGTACAGATAAAAAACATCATACTGTAAAATTACCTTGTTGCATATAAAAAAGGCATGACACAGGCATGTGTCTCAAAAATCATAATGTTTATTTCCAGATGTAGACAGGCTCTGTCAAAGGTATGGTAATAATTTAATATTCAGTCCCATGGGAGCTACAGTACTTTGTAAAGTGTGTGTTATTCATGCTACCACTAAACACGCGTCATGGATTTTTTGAATTAACCTCCTAAGACCCAGCTATGTTTTTTTTTGTCCATGTTTGTAGACAAGAGTTCCACAGCTTTATTTAAAAAAACAAAAAAAAAAAACAAAGCCAGTGCGAAGGACATTCAGAGAAAACAAATGAAAATGTATCAGAATTTTTTCAGATACATTTTCAGATACGCATTTTTGCGTCGGTGTCATGCTGTTTTCAGTTTAGACAATTTTTTCATAATAAATTTAGATATTTGTATTCTCCTGGGTCTCAGGAGGATAATAAAATAGTCTCCTGTTCTTAAAAAATCATTTAGTTTATTGAACTATTCTGTTTTGAAGAATTTTCCCTTGTTCTAGGTAGTAGAGGTGATTATACTCTGATAAATCTTGGTGGATCTTTGTCCTTTAATGTGAAATAAGATGGGACTGCATAGGTTAGATACATAATTGGGCTCACTGGACAATCACAACCAATTTAGCTAATGCTCATAACATTCTAGATTAATTCAAAATGACTCCGCAAGAGTTATTTTCTGGATATGCAGCTCATGTTTTTAGCAAGTGAACCATATTCAGGACAGCAGACTTGATGTACAGCAGATGAAGAATCTGTGAATGTCATGGGTTACAAAGTGTAGCCTTGTTTAGCTCTGTCTGTTTGAATCCACTTTAACTCTGATACTGTTCACTCCTGTATGAAGCAGTCATTTACTTGTGGTCTATAAAGACAGGGTATTAAGCAGCAGCCAATTCTAAAGCTGTGATAATAATCTTTATTTTACCATAACACTCCATAACTGTTACTCAAAAGTCAGTTTATAGTTGATCTAAGGAACTTGATGTAGGTTCCTGTTGACAGTTTGATTTTATAATTTACTTTGTAACACAAGTGATGGTGAAATGCCTGGTATTATTCTGAAGTTTGGAACTCCTGTGTATGATTTCTGCATTTATGTTGCATTCATTGTGATACAATTCAAAGGGGTAGGAGTGAGCAGAATCTTGGCTTTAAAATGACTTTTCTAGTACGTATAAATGAATCTTTACCTGGCCTTATTTTCCAGTGTGAGAAGATTCGTGTGCTGCTGGGTAAGGTGGGCCTCTCTGACATTAAGGTGGGCTCTGTGGAAGAGTTCCAAGGACAGGAGTTCCTGGTCATCATCTTGTCTACAGTAAGTGAAAACAGATTACAGGTAACATAAGCTGCAAACATCCGAATGTACTTTGAAATAAACGCTGTCTGATGTTTGTACTGTCTTGAATAATTTGCAAACTTGCATGTTGTGGGTTAAACCGGACTTAGACTCTACTTTGGTATTAGTTAAAAACTGTTAATATTTAGGCTGAAAATATAGCACAAATACATACAAAGCCATAACAGAATGGAACAAACCCCCCGCTGAACTGAAGGTCACCACAAATTTGATCGATTTCTCCACCAAGACAAAAACATGGATTTTAAGAAACCAAGCCTGCCAGCATTGACTCTTCCCTTCAACTGTGTTCTACACCCTGACTGTATGGGACTTCTTTTTAAGTGTGTTGTTTTCCTTTTTAATTCTCTTGTACTGTTTCCATTTGTAATTTCCTTCTTGCCTGCCACAGGAACTACAGATGGAAATTAGCAAGAACGCTATATTCTTGTACAGAGCATCTGTACTCTGTGTTTAATGTTTTCTGTACATGGTCCCTGCCAAATTAAACTAAACTAAACTCCATTCAAGAATACTGACAAGAGTCTGCAAATATTCAGTTTCTATATTATCTAATATCCACCAATGTTGTTTTTAATTTATGTTCTGTTTTTTTCTTACCCCTCATACATTACATTTAGAATGACACAATATGTCTAAGTTCCCATCTCAGCTGTAGTCAGTCAGTGTTAACTGACACAATATACAGTAATATTGTTTCTTTAACCTGAATCCAAAACACTAGACTAAAGTCTTAAGATACCACTTTGTTCTTGTACATTATAGGTGCGTTCAAATGAATCGGTGGATAATAATGACTTGCAAAGTGTTCTAGGCTTTCTGGCCAATCCCAAGCGCTTCAACGTGGCGATCACTCGCCCCAAAGCCCTGCTTTTAATAGTTGGAAACCCTCACATTCTCATCAGAGTAAGTAATGATGCAAAGCAAACAAATGTAAAAATAGCAACATATTTTCTACAAAAGATATGCATGTTCATACTAGTGTGACACATTTAATTAACTGTGTGTCTTTCCCTTCTAGGACGTATGCTTCAGGGCACTACTGCAGTATTGTTTCATCAATGGGGGATATCTGGGCTGTGACCCCCCTCCCTCCCTTAGAGACTCTCAAAAGTATGTTTAATAGACATTATGTCATGTTTAAGCAAATTATTGTTCATCCAAATCCAAAAGCATTGTTATATTTGTCTCCCCAGTGTCAAATCAGACAAATGTAATCCAAGTCTACTAAAAACAGTTAAAGAACACATTAATACAAAATACAGTGTATGTACAGTCTGTGAATAGTAATGGTTGTTGGAAACATCCTGTTCAATACAATTTAAAATTATATTTAGCATGCTTTTTATCTGACTGATAGTATCTGACTGGATAGACTCCCCTCAAAAATGTCTTCCCCTGAATATGCTTAAGTTTTTTTTTTTATGATTCTTAAAATTTTTGTTTAAATTAGGTCTTGCTAATAACTTCTCTTTTTAATCAAACAGAATTGCAGAAGAACAGAAGCACTGAGGAGCAAAGAATTGCAGAAATGGACATTGGCATCACATAGTGTACCTCAGCTTCACCAAACTATAATATAGTTTAGTTTTTTCACATTTCCTCACATATTTTTTAGGGGGTTTATGATGTGAGCTGTTGTCAGTCGCTGTTAACTCAAGTGATTTGAAAAGAAAAATTTGTTTCTGTGAGTTCTAAATGTAGGCCCATTCAGAAGTAGAAATAAAGTCAACACTTGGCAATGCATGAATATTTTTGTCCTGTGTTTATTAAGTGTGTGTGCTTGATCGTGCAGAAGATTTTCATTTAAACTGTCACAGAGCCTGGGTAGATTAGTATAAACTGCGTCATAGCAGTTCTAGTTCCAAGGCTGCACAATAATGTGTCTAAAAGGATCTGTGTTGTATTAGTGTAGTTTTAGAATGCAAAACTAACCTTTATGGATGAGATGAGCAGCAATAAATGAGCATTATATTTAACTTCCTGTTGAGAACTCAAAATGAAATAAAAGGGAACAATGTAACTCTTCCAATATATGCAGTGTGTTACCCTGGTTAAGTGTACTTAGTTGGCCTGCAGTTGTCTGCACACCTCGGCGTGGCAGCGTCTCCCCATAAGGCCCGGAGACTGGATGTGACAATTGAGTGCTACTGACAGTCTGCACAGGGACTGTCAGTCCTTCTGGAGCCCAGCAGGATGGAGGGGTGGGGTTTATAGGGAGAAAAGAGCAAAAGCAAATGGGGCTCAAGTCTCTTAAGTCAATGAGTGTCTCATATGCAGAGAGGAGACAGCCTTTATCTGAGTGTACTGTGCTAAGGGAGCCCATCTCAGACAGCCGGTCCCCCCACCTTCACACACACACACACACACCCCTGTCTTTGATGTAAGTCTCAGGTGTTTTTCTTTTCACTCTACTAATGGAGACTACTCTAAGGCAAACATTGTCTCAAAAAGATTTTATAGAAGATATTCCTCTGCTTTTAAACCCCATCTATAGCATTTAAAATTCATTTGTCCCTTGTTTAAAAATACATCAGCTGACATGCTTTGGAGGTAGTCTGTTGGTTCGGACTCAGTGACTACTAATACCTATGCAACACGTTGGTATTTTACATTTACATAGAAGATTTTACCTGTAATCCAGACACTGCCTGAAATTGAACTGTACCATATATAATGAATATATGTTTTATTCAGTTTTGATTCTTACTTTACCCATATTTTATATTAATAATTACCATGAAGATGTATTTCTTGGTCAGGTCTAGAATTGCTGTAAATATGTCTGCTCTGACAGCAGTAAAGCAGAAGGCCTGTGTCTTGTTTATTTTGCTGCACTAATGGTATTTCTTTTCAGCCAGAAGTGTTTAAAAAGGTCTTAAAATTGTGTACAAATGTACTGTATACAGATACCCTGCATACTGATGACTAGTTATTTCTCCTGTGCACCAGTTCATAGATTTAGCATCACACACTTCTGTTCTTCCAAACGTTTATAAAATACTCTGACTGCATAAATCATAAGAAAACAGTTGTAAAGCTCATCTACATGGTGTAAAATTGGCACTTCTATCAATGTTTGGCAAAAAATATGAAATGGAAAATGACTGATTTGTGTAGCCAGACGGCTTTTACTGGGATGATGTGCACTAGCAAAATGCAAACTGTAAAGTCCGGTACCTGGTATCTGCAGAAAATAAAAACAGTTGTATGATGTAGCATTAAGGATGCACATATGTTTTCACAGCCACATCTTTTAGTAGTTGTTTTAGTAGCTCTCAGACAGGTGTCCATTCAGCTAATACCATCACATTCACATTAACTGAGGCAGGGCCATGCAACACATTGCCAAGAGAGACACACTGTCTACAGGGCAGCCATTAGGCCCAACAACAGACCCCTGCTGGGCTCCTGGCAGGGGGAGCATGTTAAATGTGTGGAGCTATTGTTCTCCCAAATTGGTCTGTGACTCTAATTGCCCAGTTAGTCCCCTCTTAGGGTCTGCACTCGTCTACCCGAATGAGAACCCGCCTCCACTCATCAGTTCAGGCTGTAAAAGTTGGCTTAGACGGGGCTGCTGTAGAGTCGGGCCAATCAGAACGGGTTTCACGTCGGCATGTCTGAAAGCACAGCGGCCATGACAGGGCCGACTCGGATAGAGACCTGATTCATGAGGGAAAGTCTTAAAAGGCCCATAGGGACAGGACCCAGATAAAGATCACAGGTCTGGAGGCAGACGACATCCAAACAAATATTCTGTAATGTGCTTCTATTGTTGGATGAAGAGGCCTACATATGAGACACACACAGTCAAATTAACACTTGTGTCTGTAGCTCCTGGTCTGCATCTTTGGATAAGATCTCTCCAGGGTGGATATTTGCATGTTATGACTTAGTGCATGTCTGCTTTACAAACAAAATTTTCCTCTGCTCTTGATTATTTGTCATTTTGATGTCCTAACAACACACAAATTGGTTTAGAAATATACATTTTGTTTCACGTGTTTGACAGTTTAAAGGTTCTTGCTCTTTGTGCGTGGCCTGTGTCTGCAATACACAACAGACACGCTGATTTTCAGACTGAACATATGTGGAGTTCTGTAGTGAATGTGCCGTTTAGCTCATAATGCTGAGTTTTCTTTACTGGTACTGCATCAAACAGATAAGTAAAAGATTCTGGTTGATAGTATTTTGTCTGTGTATCTGAGTTGCATGTCTGCTGTAGGCAGATCAAAGCCAGGTGAGGCAGAAGAGACGCTGCTTTGCTAATGAGAACTGGAGGCTCTGCCGATGAAACCCTCCAATTAGGAAGCGGGGGACACATGAAAGAGACTAGCAATGTGAAGGAGACTGCCAGTCTGTCTACAAACAAACAAACAACAAAAATTAATTTCCACGTGAACCATGTGAGACTCCAGTTTGTGACCTTCAGCATATTTTGCCTCCCGTTTCGTTTTGGGACTTTATTTTATTTGTATCACTTCAGGCAGATGTAATGGGACTGTACAAAGCAAAATATGCCATGGGCCTTTTCAGTTAACTAATTCACTGTACTACACAGATCAAAAGCAATTCAAGCTGTGTTCTTACTATTAAATATACTACATGGATTGCAAATTAAATGTAAGTATGTTTTTTTTTTAACTCTTGCACTATGAGACCAGCTAAAGTAGATGGAACCTCATGTGAATGTGAAAGCTGGGCTATAATTGCCTATTG
>JAPQRQ010000023.1:26006997-26017370 GCA_037367365.1 Apogon talboti | reverse complement strand
AATTTTTACAATCCCTGTTGAGTGTTACGTAGGGGAATGCACATGGAAATCAGAATGGATAAAAGTTGTACTTAGTTGCAGGTAAATAGAAGGACTACATGATTTTAAATTTTTAGACCTTCTGATAAAACTTATAATTTATCAGCACAATCAGGATATGAACCAATTTCATCCACAGAAAGGAGCCAGGGTAAAAGGGTTAGGAGAAATATGAATTATGTTGCAACATATTTCATTTTGCCCTTAGAGTGACTTTCTGGTTTCATAATTAAGAAATAGTTGACAAAATGTTAATAGTGCGTTTTCAAATGACTGAAGGGGGGAAAAAAAAACCTACCTGAATGTGGCAGGACTTGTCCTCCCAGTGCCTTCACCTGTTGGGGACCGTGGACCTGGCTTTGGAAGACTCTGTGCTGAGGACTCCAGGTTCTCCTTGGACGTTCACATGCCACTCGTCTCAGGCGTCCACTTGCCAGTCCATCTGGACGAGGTGGAGATGTATGTGACTGCAGAAGATTGTCAATAAGAAAACTCTTCCCTGAGCTCCCAAAGCCGGGTAGAGCAGGAGGAGAACCAGCCATGTTGCTCTTCATGCAGCTCTGAACTGAGACCATCCTGCTCACACAGTGACCCAAACACTTGAGCTCCCTCTTCACCAGTCACAGCTCAGTGACACTAAACTCTCCTTTAATCCCTTCTTGAGTGACCAGGCCAACTTCATTAAACTCAGAGGAAAACAAAAATTCCCTGCTCTTCTTCTTTCGGGCCTGCACTTTGCTACGGGGCTGTTTCGTGATTGGCTGAGAAGCTCTAATGTGCTTCTCAATTCAGATAAGGCTGGGGTCCTTTCTGGAGTGGCAGAAGGTGGGTCTGGCTCATTCATTATGTCAACTAGCCTATTAAATGATAGACACCAGAGACAATGAACTGCTGGCCAAAGTTTAACATGCACCAAACAGTCTTCTGCAGTAGTAAATAGTTTTCTCTTTTCTCCAGCCTCCCTCAGAGCTCCATTGTGCCTCACAGAAAACCCTCAGGAGTTCATTTGCAATGTGCATTTTTCTTTTTACTCTAAAAGCATTGGGTAGTTTTGGTTGGAAAAAATATTTTAAACAAGTCGTGATGAAGTCTCCTGATAAAGTAATACAATAAAATACGCACAGGAACATTAAAGTATTTTTGACAAAGATGCTTTACAATTTAGAACAAACTGCCCATGTTTTTATTCAGTAGTTGTCGTAAAAAGGTATGTAAACACAAAAAAGTGAATTTGATTTCACACTATCATTAAGATCAATCAAATATATAAAATAAAGATAGTTGTTACTTAGCTAAGAGTTTTATCATAGTCCTTGTTTATCATTTATCACTATATTTATGTCGCCTTTACAATATATACAGTTCAGACATAGATATGGACAAAATTCATTAAATATATGAAGAATGATCTCTCCATCATGGTACTTTTTCCAACATTTTGTAACTACTGGTTTGGACAGCAGTAAGTTAAATTATCTTTAAACTGACATTGAAGAGCATCTACAGACGCAGCAGACTCAAAAACCTCTATATAAAGTCTAAATTGTCATGTATTCTGTGACATTCTTCAATGCAGTGACATTTTTGAGGTCTGTAACTGTAAATTAAAACCAGTCACATAAACCTATACATGCAATGATGTGGTAGTATAAACATGTCCAATGAGAGGCTTGTGTCACCTTTCACACCACAACTAATGATCCTCAGCATCATAATAGAAAGACCAACAAGAGAGGTGACAGACCCAGAGTTTAGGCACAGTAAACAGGCATATCCAAAGTGGCTGGCGCTGTGTGGGGGCGGCAGGGAGCTCCAGTCTGCGCGTGTAGATACCTCATGCTGAGCATGGAAATTGGCCCAGACAGCTTGGTCTATTGTGTGATGGCCAGGGAGCCAAAGGTTGCTTGTAATCAAATTTGAGGTTTTATTCCTTAGACTGGTGGAGAAGGCATAGCGCTCTGTCACATGATGAGTGTTAGCAAGTCTGTGTGCACTGTCTACTTTTGTGTTGTGAACGTGTGTTAACATGTTTACACAGAGAAGTGGTTGTGATAGTCCCCAGACTTTGTGTTTGGTGGAGAATTATTTGTTGTTCTGTTTTTTGGCAGAAACAAGAACAAACCCTAAAACATTTAAGTCAAGTGTATTATTGACTGTTTTTTTTATGTAAGAGGGAATGAGATGTGATTGTGAATGAGATATGTTTTATATGGTAACAGAAAGACTGTATTTAAACAGTTTTAGAGTTACAGGTTGTTCTGTAAAATCTGCCCTTCAGCAACAAAGAGGAACCTGTTACAAACTCACAAGATTTTTTTTTTTAAGTGTATTGAAACTAAACTCATGCCTTGAGAATATCTGTGTGTAAAGTCTTACAAGCCCATATTTCTCTGTGTTTGCTGACATTTTATGTGGGATCAGTCTCACTTGACTGTGAGCATTTTAAAAGGCATCGCTAAAAGTGTATCATCATTAAGATTCACCATTTCGCAATTAGCCAGATTCCAATAGAGCTCTCCAGGAGAGGGAGGTATAATTAGGCTATTCTTAAACGGTAGGTCTTAGAAACACCCTGAAGCAAGTTCATGTGAATTTATTTGATGTCCACCTCTTTTTTGAAATGGAGGGAAAAAAACAGGGGTCCCTTCTTTCAGAATCCTCACAATGGCCCTGTTGAAAGCTAGCACTCTGTAGACCAGCTGAGATCCCTTTTCTTTCCTTTTTAACCCCACTAAAGCTCCTAAAAAGATACCGGCCCATTGCACACGCAATTGATATTCCACCACTCGAACTTAATATCATGAATGGAGGGCCAGGCTCTATGAATCAAGAAGACAATGCGCTTAGCTTAGCAGCAAACTGGCACTTTTTGTGCTGTGTCTGTGTCCCAGAGGAGGAAGTTTCTAATGTGAGACTCACAATTGTGTGTCTATATAGTTCTAATGAGCTTCTGTATGCTGAGTGAATGGCTGCGGCCCATTCACTGTGAGGGCCCAATGAGCCAGCTCATTGCACACATTCACAATAGGCTCCAGGGGGAATGGGAGTGGCTGTGTGAAGGAGCCCCACAGTACGGACAGTCTATAAAAGATCAACATACATATAACCCTGGTACAAATGACACTATGTCTACATTAGGCATTAGGTTAATACATTAGAGAGGAGATTTCGTTGACAGTAGGTGTGGTCTCTCAAATTTTTTACCTTTGAATAGTGTTTGCCCAGTTCTATATATGTTAATAATAATAATAATAATGATTTCTTCTCTTGGTTGATTTATATGTGTATTACACTTGGCCAGCAGAGGGCATAGTAGGCAGAAAACACATAAGTGTCAGCTGTATAGAATAGTTCTTGTTTTTTATGGCTCAAGTGTGTGTTGAAACTAGGAACTAAAGGGTTATGTGTGGTGATACTAACTGCCATTGCATCTCGCTTATTTCTGACAGCTAGGAAACAAATCTGAACATTTTCCACAGAGTTAATTCCGTCACAGTCTAACTGATGTAACACAGGCCGTAGTCTGGGGTGTGTGTGACAGTAAAAGAGCTTAGCAGTTCGAGAAAACTTAATTATTCCTGCATAGCAGTGTTGGTAGTAGTTGTTTTGCAAAAAGAGAGAAAGAATAAGAATACAACAAATATGAGGAAATATACATTAATTATTTAGATATTTACAGTCAAGTCACGTTGACTGATAGTACTAGTGTGTACATTATATTTAGTTCAGTCTTTTAGATCTTGTAACAAAAGATGGAAAACAAGTGGTGTGTAGTGTTCTGACTGGTGTAGTGAAGAAGCTGCTCTTCCAACAAGTGGTTTAGGATGATATGGACCTATAGCGCCTTCCAGAGGAACAAACCTGAAAGACGCTTGGGCGCTGGTGTGCATTTATGAATTATGAGACATTTGTGTACCCTTTTGTGTGCATTTATTATTTATGAGACTGTTCTAACTCCATAAAGGTGGGCTTTGTGCAAAGAGAGTTGAATGCAGTATGATCTGCTCACAGACAGTGAGATGACAGGAGGGTGGTTTCTGATGGCTCCATAGATGTACTGTAGATGTAGCTCATGATTGGACTGATAGTACAGTCTTTCTCTGGCCGTTTTTATGATTTTGTTGCTTTG
Source organism: Apogon talboti (assembly GCA_037367365.1). Taxonomy (NCBI): domain Eukaryota; kingdom Metazoa; phylum Chordata; class Actinopteri; order Kurtiformes; family Apogonidae; genus Apogon; species Apogon talboti. The sequence goes on along the minus strand of JAPQRQ010000023.1, from coordinate 26,013,202 downwards.
CTGTGTGTGAGTGTTTGTGATAATCAATCTGCAGCTGTGTCCACTGTTTCTGAGGTATTAAGTAAGAGGTTGTTGTTGCTGCTGCACCAGTGTATAGTCTGGTTGACGTCTCATATTTATTGGTTTTCTAAAAGTAAAACTAAATTTTGGTTTAGTTTATTATATTTAACATACTGTAGCTCTTGAAAAAAATGGAGGGGGTGTGGTGTGTGTGTGTGTGTGTGTGTGTTTGTGTGTGTGTGTGTGTGTGTGTGTGTGTGTGTGGGTGGGGGGGGTTGAGGCTTTTAATTTCCAGCTCTAACCTCTATTGAAATCCTGTGGAATATGATCAGGAGGTAGATGGATGGTTGCGGACCATCTAACAAAATCGAACTGCTTACATTTTTGTGCCAGGAATGAAATAAATATCCCACCAGCAATGTGAAAGACTGGTAGAGAACGTGACAAGTAGCATAACAGTTGTGATTAAAAATCAGGGTCATTCTGCCAAGTATTGATTTCTGATCTCCTCCTATATTAAAGCATTAGTATTTAGTTTTTTTAAGACGAATAGGAATGTGTTTGAACTGCATTATTCAAGGGCTTGTCTAGTTACATCCTCTGTAAATAAACAATCTAAATTATCTAATCTCTTTATATATATTCTTTATTTAACCATGTGAGATCCTCATTGATATTAGAGAGACGTGGCAGACAGAACAGGATAGATGTAGTTGCAACAAATCAAGACAAACAACTTTCATACAATGCAAATAAATAAACCCAGTATCTTGATATATATGATAAATGACAAAGATGAACAGAATTGAACTCCCCCAAAGTAACGAGTGCCACCACCATTTGTAGGATGTTCTAAGAATGTTATTTTTGGGTTTTACTCCTGTACATGTTTGTACAAAACTAAAACTGACGTAGATCAAAGAAGGAGTTATAAATAAATTCCGGCCAATGTGAAGGTCTGCAGACATACAAGGAAGAATGATTCCCACCACTGGTAATAAAAGCTAAAGCACAGTGGCACATGGTATCTGATATGTTTAGGTGCTTTGGGATTTGGAAGACATATTTTCACTAGTTTCTTGTGGAATAATGTGACTGTTACCATACACCATCAGCGGTTGTACTTAGTTATGCTGTCTGTATTAAAATGCATGGGGCAAATTTTACACTTTTTTCTTTTTTTTAAATCATAAGTCTGCTACTGTCGGGGGTAATACTAAAGTATTTCCCCCCCGACAGTCGAGTGTAACTCAACACTGCTCCTATTCACTGCAACTCACTATTATGTCCACTAGATGGCAGTATGAGAATGTAAACTATCTGTGGTTCATGTGATTTTAATGCACTGAATCTTTTTAAACTCTATTTAAACACATTCAATTCTGTGACTTAAAAAAAAACAACAACTTTGACCTCTCTCAAACAAATACATATTTAAAAACTTTATGAATATTTTTGCAAATTTTCATCCCCTCTAAAAAAATCAGTAGGGGAAGCATTTAAGCTCTGTAAATAAAAAAAAAAGCTGAAACTGTCTGTGTACAGGGACTAATCTATAATCATAATTTTACTTGTTTTATTGTGAAAACTTACAACTTCTCATTAAACTAATAACTTATATCTGTGATTGTTATGCTATTCTTTTCATGATATCTAAATGTAATAATAAACAATGTGTGGATCTATATTTACCATGTTATTCAATATGTAATCGGTCACTGCAGCGTACAGGGTTAAATGCACTTATTATGTTTGAAATTGCAAAGATGGCCAAGGTCAATTTAACATTGGATTATGCATTAAATGAATCCCTATGGGCCCTGTGGCAACAACAAGCTCACTTCATTCAAATCCTGGCACAGCAATTGCAAGCGATTCCATTTTGTCTATGGCATTAGTATGTCTATATAGTGCAGTTATGGCCAAAGTGAATAAGCCCCTGAGAGCTATTGTAATGCATCTCCCATCTGGTTCTTTTAGAGATGGACCAAAGGGCTCTCCACTGTTCCACTGTCCTTGCCCTGAGAGACTCACTCTGTGTGTGGGTGCACTGCAGGAGTAGAGATGTGTATGGGCATTGTTTGCATTTATTACTTTTTATTCTTGGCTGCTTGAATGCTTTAATGACTCTTATTTTCCTGATGGCACTTTAGGAAATGACAACTTGTGGGCAATACAAAGTAATTACATTTCCTCTGTCTGGACCCAGAAGAAATCTCATATTATTAATAATGAATAGAGGGTTGGGGGCCCTCTCATATAACAGATGTGACGCTCTACCATTGCTTGGAGAGGCTTTGCTTGCCTTTGTTTTATTGACAACAGCCACCTATTAACTGCACACTACGAATCCATGAACAACTTATCTGAATTGGAAACAGATATTGTAAGGGCTTATTTGTCAAAACAGATCTGTTTGCATGAACCACAATTAAAACAAAACATGTTATTGGCATTAGTGAAAACTACTGAACGGGAGACAGAGTGATTTGACAAATATGTTGGTGTTAATCTGGGGTCCTTAGGAGGGAGCTGAGCACCACACAGGATTTGGATCTGTCCCCAGAATCATATCTGCTGGCCTCCACTTGTCATCCTGCTTCAGCAGACCCGCACCGCCAACAAAAGACTCTCCCAGCAATTCATGGATTGGCTGGAGTTTGCTATGGACTTGGGATCGCCTCTGAATAAGCCTTTATGAAATACTGTCCATCTGGCAAGGAATTTATTAGGATTCGAGGAAAATATAACTATTTATCATCCTTGGGAAAAAAAAAAATCTGTGCTAGCGTGGCATGGCCGCAGATAAAACAGCTCTGTTTCAAAGTGGTAATTGGTCCCATGGATGAAGAAGAGAATGAGTAACCAACAATTCAAAGCACAGAGCATCTGTGCTTCAAACTTTTACGTATCTGAGTCACATAGACAGTCAAGCACTCCATTTTCTATCCCCCAACAAAGACACAAACACTAATTTTACAGGATGACTTGACTAATTTAAGAAATGGAAATGCACAGGTCACATCTATGCAGAAGAAGGCGACTTTAATCAGCCTCACAAAGCATGGATATGCCCATTACTCTGCCTAATTTATGGAGCTTTGGTTACTTTTACTCTTTCAACCTTTCATTACTGACCTCCATTCTTCACATGGGAGGCTGGAGACAAAGGTCAGATGGCAGAATACGTCTGCTTCTAAACAAATGAGTGGCTTTGCAACACCTCCTCTGAGCTACCTATAATCCTGACATCTCTTCTGAGGCACTTTCACACCAATTAAAACTTAAATTCACCTGATTCAAGACTCAGGGTCGCTAAATGACCTTGACAACTTACAGTATGTGACATCCTGGTATGTAAATGTGATTCAACCAAAGAGGCTTAAATGTTTAGGGACTCTGCCTGTCAGCTGAAGCTTTGGTAGATGAGTGTTGGAACACAGGCAAACAACACATCCAGATATCATATACTCCTGGACCATCTTACATCTGTTGACACTATACTAAATGTATAGTATGAGAAAGACAAAGCATAAAGGAAAAGTTCACCAGTTAATATTTATCATCCTTTGGTGTCTTGGACCTTAGTAGATAATATTCACACAGATCAAAAGCTCTTCCTTTTGTTTCTTGGTCACATTCATGATTTAAAGTCAAGAAATCAATCAGTTAATAATGTAATAAAACCTGTTAAACATTGCAAAAACTGTTAAAATTTTTTTTGCAATAATGCAGCGACAAAAAAAATTGATTTAACAGTTCTAGATTTCAATACACAGTGTAACAAATTAGATCATATTAGAGAGTAGTTTTTAGGAATTTTATTAAAGTGGTTTCGTTCTCTTCCAATAAAGTTTTTGAGTGCTGTGAAATTTTTCAACCACTAATTACAGAAACCAGCAGTAGGTCAGGAGATTCAGCTGTCAGCTCACAGAGGACGAGTTTAGAGAAGGTTATATAAGGGCTGATTGTATTCCAACCAAATCCTAAGAGACTGTACTGCTCCATCAGTCATAAAATACTGTTGGAGCTCTAACATATACAGTACCTGCCTCTGTAGTTGTACAGAAGTGAATCAGGCACTGCGTTGGAGCACCTTTTGGGGTTAGCATCACATTGCAAGCCTTAGCGCTGAGTTCAGATGTTTACATATCTTATTAATGGCAAATATCAGATGAACAACAACCACACTGGACACCGAAGTCAGCATTCATTTAAAAACTGTGCAAAAGAAGCCAGTAAATTCATGAGCAGATAATAACGAGGAGCTAAGGGAGACATATTTTTAACTGAATGAAACCCACCCATATAGATTTGTAACAAATGTCCACTACAGTGATATAAACGTTGCCTGATTTCTGATGTAAAACCTGTAATAAATGACCTGAGCCTGATTTAGGAGCAAATATGGAAGTAGCCTCAGTAGGAAGTGAAAAAATATTTGTTCTGTTCACATTTACAACTACAAATGGATGTTTTTGCCTGCATTCGGAGCATAGCCTTTACTTACTTTGTAGAGGTGAAAACAAAAAAAATCAACTGTCCATGTGTTTGTTCTTTCATCCAATCAGTCCCAGCAGTGAAATAAAGGAGGCGGGACTTGAGTGACATGACTTAAACTTAAGTCAGACTTAGGTCGCAATTTTAGGACTTGAGACTTTCTTGACAAACACTGATGGAAGCCGACAAGTCATCCTCAGAAACATGATGAGAGGTCACATTTGATATTTAATACATGATTAGTTGATTTCTAACTCAATGTGCGTCAATCAAAATAGCAGATAGAGAAAGAATGACAAATTCTGGAGTCCTGTTAGAAATACACTATCTAATCTATCATTAATACTAATTAATATCAGTATTTAGTGGCAGTAAAACAACTCAAATAATAGGAATACACTTGTGTGTTTTGATGTAATAGTAATGACATGGAGTTGACTGTATGATGACTGTAATTACATCAAGTAGAGTGCAAAGCCTTAGAACTAATACTGAAATACTATCCTCTTGTAAATGTTGTCAGTTACATTCCACAATAATGAAAATACTTTAAGCTACTACTCTATTAATTTTAGCTTTAATGTAGCTAATATTTGTCTGTTTGAAGAAACAAAACATTACTTCTGTTTTCACTCTTAGAGTTGTGTAGACCTATAGCTGTGTACTTTCACTTGCCATTGTTGTCTATTTGGAAGGCCTTAACCGTGCATGTAGAACAGATCATCAGAAGTTCTTAAGACCTGACTTGTCTCACTTGGCTTTTAGCAGCAACTCGGATTGACTTGCTTAATTTTCACCACAGGACTTGCTTGAGACTTAAAGGTTATGAGTTGAGGCTTGCTTTACTTGTTGCTTGCACATGTGTGACTTATTCTCACTTCTGCTGTGAAATAATAACCTCAAAAGAGCAACCTGTGTTCTATTTTTTCACATGTCAACTTTAGAGTTGGCTTACATACTTTTTTGTTGAACAATAATAAATGTAATTCAACTTTTCTGTAGTGATTTGTTGTTGCAGGAGAAAGCCGGTTACAGTGGCAATGACTTGAGCACCAGTTCAAGCCAAATGGAATGGATCAGCAGTATCTGATTAATTGGCTGCACCAGTGGTTTACTGTTTAGTCATAACTCATAATGTCTGCTCTCTGTTTTTATAAATTATAGTGTCTTCCAGCTCTGGCTAAATATAGCTTGAAATACAATTGGCTGGTAAAAAATGTTTTTGTGGATTTTGTATTTTGCGAAGGATGGAGGATGCACAGTAAATTGGTAGTAATCAGGGATTACAACTCTTATTTAGCAGTCATATTTTTTTTTTTTAAAAGTATTTTATAAATGACAATTACAATGATAAACTTTATTTCGGACATAAGTAGGAATAAAATACAAAAGTGAACGAAAGGCAAAGTGAAGCCACTAATTTAAACAGAACACTCCAGAATGTGGAAGGCAACAATGTACAACTGCTTCACTGTGGCTCCTCAACAACACTTGAAGAGGAGGCTTACAGAAATCCTGTTGGCAATTGCTAAGAAATGTATTGCAGTAAAGTGGAAATCAGACGGCCCCCTTCCAATTAAGATGTGTTTATGTGAAGTTAACAGTTGTGTGCTCCTGGAGAAAATAACTTACTGGATGCAAAAAATAAGTACGATGTTTTACAAGATATGGCAACCATTTTTAAACTATATGGAAAATCTACCAG
>JAPQRQ010000023.1:25972260-25999132 GCA_037367365.1 Apogon talboti | reverse complement strand
ACACACACACACACACACACACACACACACACACACTGTTTCCCTCTCTAGATACAAACGTATGGACCGTACTCATTCAAAGCACAAACAGCACCGTTGCTAGTAGCATCCTCTCAGCTGCAGCACAAGACTCTGTAATTGTATCTGTGTGTGTTCGTGTTTGAATCCCGTCTGTCTCAGGAGCATGTTCTTTCACAGACTGTTTGAACACTGCCGGCGAGGTGTTTCTGTGTATGTTGTGGTGATTATATTCCAGACTGCAGTGACACTCATGTGTAACAGGATGGAAGAATCTCATTTATTATACAGTGGTGCACTGTGGGTTTTCTTGTGCATGTGTGTGAAGGAGGAAGACAGGAAGAGGTACTGTGGGTGAATGTGAATTTGTAATCTTGCATCATTTTGCGTGTTACAGATGTACTAGAAGTCAGTGTGTAATTCCAATCTAGGGGCTGCACTTGCCAGCTGTTATTAACTACACTGAAGAGCCGCACTATATCGTGATGCAATACAATGTGCAGCGGGGCAGCGCAGTCCTTGAACAGAAAGGCAGAGATTGAAACTTTGATAAAGGCAAGAAGCCATTCTAAGGTTGGACAGAAAAATGAAAAAGTATCTGCACAAATCAATAAGGCAATTCACACTGAGAAAAGAATGTTAAGTTCATCAATCTTGCCAAACCTCTGTTGTATGCTCCGTGCTTTCAGCGTCAGTACTTGCTGTGTTTAATATATTCTGCAACTAGTAGAATAGCAACTAAAGCAGAAAATTCCTACATGAAATGTGATGAAATTTGCAATTCAAGTGGTCTGAGGAAGTAAAGATTCTACCCAAGTCTCTGGACTCTGTTTTCAGGATGGAGAAAATCTATCCTATGACGTAGACCTTGGTTAACTGTAGGTGTCTTCAGACAGGTAGGGGGTTAAAGACAGGACTGACTCAAAATGGAAGCTTGGGAAAGTGTGTTTGTTAAGTTATTTTATGTTTATATTAAGTCTTTTGATTTGGCCCTGGAGGAAGAATACGCAGAATGTGTTTTCTAATTCTGTCCCCATGATTTTGGCTCCTTTAGCTGTAATTATGCCTTTTATCAAAGCCTCACCCCGGATTTGTGTTTATATATGTATATACAGCTCTGGAAAAAAATTAAAAGACCACTGCAATTCTTTCTAAAATCAGCATCTCTACATGTGATCAAGAGGAAAATGGATGGTCACAAGCATCAAACAAAGCTGAGCTGCTTGAATTTTTGCACCAGGAATGGCATACAGTCACCCAACAGTAATGTGAAAAATTGGTGGAGAGCATGGAAGCTGTGATTAAAAATCAGGGTTATCCATCAAATATTGATTTCTGAACTAAGTTAAAACATTTGTATTGTGTTGTTTAAAAATGAATCTGAATTTGTTTTACTGTCATTATTTGAGGTCTGAAAACACTGCATCTTTTTTGTTAGTTTAACCATTTGCCAATTTTTGCAAATAACTGCTTGTCAGTGGTTTGTAGAATAAAACAAAAATGTTCATTTTGCTCAAACACATACCTGTAAATAGTTAAATTAGAGAAACTGAGAAACTGCAGTGGTCTCTTAATTTTTTCAGGGTTGTATATCAAACATTCATTTGGACTTGTGAAATTATGTTATGTTATTATGCTCTTCAAAAAACCTACTGGTACAAGAATGACATTTTCAACAAATCTAGGAACAATACATTCGGGGAACTGTGACTGAAAAATAACTAGATAAGCGTGTCGTATCTGGTTTAACCCACTTGAGCTAACCTTGCTTTAATTACTGTAGATCTAGATAATCCAGTCCAAATATATATTTCATCCCTTATCCTCCTACTTAGATGTTTAGTGATTTCTTGCTTTGCCTAAATACTACTTCCATATTTCCCAAGCTGTTGACTGACATCCCCAGCTCCCTATGGGCAGAATCTGTTTTGCTTCCTGCCTTTTCAGGCGAGCCTGATCCCACGTTCCAGGAGCGCTGGTGACCATGGAGGCAGAGATATTTCTATCCCCCAGGGCAGTTATACAGTTGGGTGGCTGGAAGGCTGTCATTAGCTCTGTGTATGTGTGAATGTCAGACAGGCGGTCACTGAGGAGGCGATTTGAGAATTGGGGAGAAATTGCTGTCCAAAGCAGTCCTGGAGGTGCCCTTGGCTCAGTTTAGTATTTGTTCCAGGAGAGCGGAGACACAGTGGGGGGAGACGGTCCGCCGAATGCAAATTGACTGAGCGCAGTGGAATATTCAGGAGCTGTAACGACCAGGGGTTGGTGTGTGTGTGTGCCCTTATCTTTGTGTTTGCTCATGTTTCTGCATACCTCTATGGTCATCTCACTCTCTCTGCGCTATCTCAGTGTTTGTTTGAGGCTGTAGGTTAGCCAAAGTGTCTCTGATATAGTGTTTGTGTGAAGTTTTGTTTGTCTACACCTGTTTGTGTGTGTGCGTGTGTTCACAGACGTATGCGTGTGTTGACAGTAATGAAGGGTTTGGAGTTAGCTGCCGGTGGGGAGTTTATCATTACTCTAATCCCTCTGGAGAGATATTCTCTTGCCTAACCCTCCCACACATATCATTGTCCACGCTTAGACTGGGAGATAAAATGTGTTTTTTAAAATACGCTGTGTCATTTTTCAAATAGAAAACACTATGCAATAAGAGAATAGTAGGCATTTATTTGGTTTGCGTGGTATTTTGTTCCGTCCTGTTCTTACCTTTCTCCTACACCTTTTACCTTCATGTATTCAGTAAATCTCATGGTTTGCTCACTCTTTACTTGTTGAGAGATCTTTTTTCTTGCAAAACGTTGGTGAAGAGCTGTTGCAAAGATGTGGGAGGTGTTATTTTGTTCTGGCAGTCCACTGGAGACCAAAGAATTAAAGTTCTCATTATTCACATATAAAAGTGACTATGATCTTCTTATCTGATATGGGTAGAACTGTTTTTAGTCACAGTTCCCTCAGGGAAATTGTTAAATTAGAAGGCAAACATTTCAGGAAGAGAAATACGCTGTAAGTTTTATGGTGTCAGACAGTTCAGAATATGGGATTTCTACTGGAAAAGAGGGTAATGCATGTGACTCGGTCCAATATGAAAGCAGACTTTCTGTAAATACAGGTAAATGTGAACAGTGTGTGAGAAAGGGATTGTGGCAAAGCAGGGTATATCTGGACTCTCACGCTGTGCTGCAGAGCACATGTTCTAAATACTAAATGTGTGATCGAATGATTGGTGCAGTGTTGGAAATGCACTTTCATGAGAATGCAGTGTCCAGTGTTTGGGTTCAGTGTTGTGATGAAGTCAGACATAATAAGACCACATTAGAAAGTTTGAGAGTAGAACTAAATCCGTGGGATGGAAATTTTGGTATTACCATTAAATCACACCTAGGAGATAAGATTATGCTGTAGCCCAAAGCTGCATTTCCTAGGGATGCAATAGAGCCTGAGGCTTTTGGAGATCTCTGGTGAGTTGTTAAAACTCCTCTCAGAGACACAGTTTTCTTACAATCTGGTTGTCCTCACAGGCTGTAAACATCTAGGAAAGATGACAAGAGCAGTATCACTGAGCTGAAAAATGTGCTGATTGGAATTTTATGCACCATATCATCATTTTCAAGCTATTTTGTGTCAGTATCTCACAGCAGAGTGGTCGTTAGGAGCAGGTGGCTGCCCCATTCAGGCTCCTGCCAATAGATAATCGACCAAAGGCCCCCTCAGCAGGGCCACATTGATTTGGCAGAAGCTAAAGCTGGCCTTCTCATCCCAGCATGGACTCATCTACTGCTCTTATAGGTTTGTTTTCAGGAATACACAGATGTTTTTGAAGTATGTGTCTTAAGCTCCTTTTGAATGGCTGTTTAAGTGTAGATTAACACAGGCATTTCTACTTCTCTTTATCCAAGTGAGAAGATGCCTCCATCCTGCATCCTTAAAGTATAGAGAACAGTGATGAGAGTGGTCCACCCATTGATCAAAGGCTCATGGCTGCCAAGCTGTAGAGCAGCTCAGTGGTAGAGGATCCTCGGTCTCCACCATCCCCCTGCCTCATCAACCTTCTCACAGTGCGGACCCCGCCCTGACACCTGCTCCCACTGTGCTCATTTTGCTCATGATTGAGATGTCAGGGTAGTCTCTGCTAAACACACACACACACACACTGCCTTTGCAATAAGTCATAAGCATTGACAATTCCGTTGTGTTGAGCTGATTTTTGTTTTGATATTGGAAAATAAATGCGTCACATGGGGTAGAAATTCTCCTTTATTCAAAGAAAGTAAAGCTAGCTCCATTTAGACTGTAGTATTTTAGATATTTGGATCAAAACATGAAACACAGATGATTAATAGTCATTTTCTAGATTATGTTTAACACTGGTTGCATGGATTTTAAATGGGATCAGATTATTGCTGGGCAGAACTCCTGTCCTGTAGCCATTGGACCATCTGTCCCACCTTAGCCAATGACACTGGCAATGCAAAATGTATGAACCCACGCCCTGCACATTTCCTCTGGAGACCTATAAATCTAGTGTGCATTCTTGTTTGGACAGAAATGACAAAAATATGTCCCTGATAGCCTTAAAAGCCCACATCAAGGCTAAAGCTAACCTTTTACGAGCACATTGCACGCTATTCATTTTATCTCCCATCATTTCCCATGTAACCGATGAACACACGATGTACACCAGCCTTCATCATAACATTTCTTGCTGTTTCAGATTGCATTGTGTTAATTGGCTACTCCCACCAGCTGGAAGTAATGTTAATACACTGAGGAAAACCTCCACGCTAGCTTCCTGGAGCGCTTAAGTGTGCCAGGGCATCTTACATGCATCCCATAGCTGGAAGTGAACTCTTTGATGTGATTGCTTCTGAGAAACGTCATCATTTATTGATGCTTCCATTAAAGTAGCATAGACGTCTGTGTAGAACTGGAGAGGAGGAACGGGGCACACTGGTGGGAACAGGAGCTTGCGAGCTAACTACACAGAAAATGCCCTACCATCTACACCAGCACCATTCCCCTTTCTTCTGCTTCTTCAGCCATAATCCTCGGCTTCATAAGTCTAAACCTTTGCTGAGCCTAGAATCCAGTATGGTCCATTAATTAAACTGAATAATAGCTGATGCTGACTGTCATGGATTTGATGTATTTGGTAGCATTAAGCTATGATGTAGTGCAGTTAGTAAATGGACAGCTGAAGTTCTGTGTTGTATGTCCTGGTGACACATTAAAAGAAGCTTCAAGTTAATGCATCAGTTTGACAAACATCATCATTATTTTATTAAGTTTTGAGACCATTGTTGCAGTCATTGTTAATAAAAAATGTCAACCAAACAGTTACCAACCAGTGGCCTATTGATTGTCTTTTTATGATCTAGTCACACACTTAATACAACTGTGTGACTTTTATTTGTTTTATCGTCTGCTTGTGTTTTAATGCTATTTATCCTATTATTGTGTATCTGTTTTTATCAGTTTTATTATATCTTATATTTATTCTTTTTAATAGCTTTAGCATATCTTATATTTTTATGTACAACTTTTTACAGCACTTTGTGCACTTTGCGTTGTTTTAAATGTGCTATATAAATAAACCTGACCTTGACCTAAAGGCTTACAACTTGACAAACTAAGAAGCAGACAACAGGAGATTTATTTTAACAGAAAATACTTAATCTTATTGGTGATTGAAATTTACCATGCAACTGTCACTAAGGGACATCAGCTTACACAATCCATTGAAATGGCTGTTATATACCTTTCTAAACATTACATTTACAATGAGTTAATGTATTTAGTAGATGTGCTTATCTTTCATTTATGACATTAAACTCTGGAGAGTCCATGTGAATTCATAAAACATTTAAAGTATGGCTTGTGCAATCCCAACAGAACATCTCAATGTATATTTAAATGTCAGTATTTAATTTATCACTCTATAATTGTCAAGTTAAAGGTTTTGAAATTCTGGAGAAAGTGCTTGTGAATTTGCTTAAACTGATAAAAAATGTTGATGTTGTTGCATTGATAACTCCAACTCATATTCATAAATATTTTTCTATTAACTTAAATGCAAAGGCAGTGTTTGTGAGGAATCGTGCATATTATTAATGTCATTAATCTTACTTTTGTTATCTAGGGTCCTCCAGGGAAGTGAAGGCTCCTGTTGAAGTCTCAGCACAAATGGTCCAGAAGCTGAGAGGAAAGAATGAGTTCACTGTGCTGGTGACGCTCAAACAGGATCACCTCAACTCTGGAGTCATCCTCTCCATTCACCATTCTGAGCAAAGGTAGGATCACTTTATGCCTCTCATCATAACATGTCTAAATTGTGTTTGAGTATTTTTATTTTCAACTATAAATTAATATGTAATATGTATAATTCATATGTATGTATAGATCTACACTATAGAAAGTAGGTGGAACTTTGTATTTTTACTAATTTATAATAACATATATCATACATGAATATTTGAATCAATTTTTAAAAAAATAATATCACTAAATAAATATAGAAATATAATTTAAAAAATAAGAACAAATAAAGAATATATGTGTTTCTCCAGTCATGTATGGCATGCAATTTTACCACAGAAACAGTATTTTTAGTCAAGCGTAGTCTTCAGTTTCTGTAGCTAGAAAAAAATCAACCATAACTATGAAAAAAAAAAAAAACACAATTTATTGTTTTGGCCCATATTACACAGCTGTAGTATGTAGTAGAACTCAATAGGAGATGTATATTTTGGCACTGAGGGACAAAGCCTATAATGTCAATAAGAGCACAGCACAGTAATATGACTTAACTGTGCAAATGGTAATTAAAACTGTTTCCTAAATTTAGAGACCATTTCTCTGTTTTCTGTTGTCACTGCCATCTGTAATGTTTTCAATGAAATCTGTATTTGTATTTAATGAGCATTTAGATGTTTTACACACCAGTCTAGTAAGCAAAGCAAATCACTCTGTATGCCAACATATTTTTCACAGTCCATCAGTGATCCAAACATTGAGTCTGCAATCGTGGATCGAAAACTGATGAGACACTAGCTGCAGTTAGCATGCTAATGTTTTCCATTAGTTTGTGGTAGCTGAGCCATTGGATGATCAGAACAGCAATCTGAATTTCACATAATGCGTTGATTGAACAGTTTGTACATTAAAGTGAGTCCTGACAAGAGAGTTCACAGGGATGTTAATGACTTTTTCCACCACTGATTAGCTTTCCCGGCCATTCATATGCAACAAAACATCACTGCATGGTTTTATTTGGAAGCAAGGAAAGGAATAATTCAGCGTCAGAAGTGATCGCTGCTGCATTTATTGGAGAGGGGATGAATGTGCATGCATGGCTGGGGAAGTGTAAATCTATTAGATATGGTTGCCAGATAAATCAATTCCATCGCTACACTTGCACGAGCGTCTATTTTTCTTTCGAATAATGTTTCAAGCAAATGACTAGTTTAAGTAAGTCTGGCTCTTAAAGTCAAAGGTTAAGAGTGTGTATCGGCAGCTCTTTCCATTAGTGTCACTATGCTGGGTGAATCTCAGTGGTGTGGAGAAGAGGATTCTCCTGGAATACTAATACTCCAGAGTCAAACCCTGACATGTGGGTCATTGTTGTGTGTTGCTGATGTTGCACTTAACAGCCATATAGTGCCATTATGCTTGACTACTGATGTGATTAAGTTCTAAAGAGTGTTGCTAATGTGGGATGAGATGTGAGTGCCCAGCTTGGAAATGAGTGACATGTTTATCTTTATTGATGCTAAGACAGTGAGGTGACACATGCAGGTTTTGTACAAACAGAGATTGGAGATTAACAACACTGTGATCTAAGACGATATTCTGTACAATACACAGAATGCAAATTTGTGTGATTAGACATGGGTTGCTGGTTTCTATATTCTGCAGGTACCTGGAGCTGGAGAGCAGTGGCCAGCGCAGTGAGGTGCGTCTTCACTATCGTACCAAAGGCCAACAGCCTCATACCGAGGTGTTTCCTTATAGCCTGGCTGACGACCAGTGGCACAAGGTTTCTATTGCTGTCAGTGCCTCTCATGTCATACTACACGTCGACTGCAACAGGTAAGAGCCACAGAACCAGTGGATGCATTTCTGTCCGGTTGTTTTAACCTCTGGTACTCGTCGTCTTTTTCGGGTCCGGGTCGTGGGGGCAGCATCAGCAGAAGAGCCCAGACAGCCCTCTCCCCAGCCACTTCCACCAGCTCTTCCGGAGGAATCCCGAGGCGTTCCCAGGCCAGCCCAGAGATATAATCCCTCCAAGCATGTCCTGGGTTGGCCCCGAGGTCTCCTCCCAGTTGAACACCTCCCCATGGAGGCGTCCGGGATGCATCCTTTCTAGATGCCCGAACCACCTGAACTGGCTCCTCTTGACGTGGAGGAGCAGCGGCTCTACTCTGAATTCCTCCCGGATGTCCAAGCTCCTCCCCCTAATCTCTAAGGCTGAGCCCGGCCACCCTGCACAGGAAACTCATTTCGGCCGCATGTACTCGCGACCTCATTCTTTCGGTCATTACCCAGAGCTCATGACCATGGGTGAGGGTTGGAATGTTTTAACTGGCATTTTCAATTTGCGCTTCAAAAACCATAGTGTAAACACTGAAAGTGAAAAATGAACTTAAAATATTACTAGACAGTTTTCATGTTGGAACAGGTGAAAGAGTTAGCATATCGGTAAGAGGGACATGGAAACAAATTTAGCAACTAATTCCATGTGTGGACCAATGACAAGAGCGCAATGTTCATTGAAGTAACACAAGAAACAAACAGAAATGCTAAATGTCAGTGAAATGCCATCAATTATGAGGAACTGTGTAAATAAATTGTTCAACAAAGGCTTTGACAAACCATGGAAGAGAGAAAGGCTATATGATCCAGACCAGCGGTTCAGTTCAACAGCTGTCAACCAGTCTCAGGTTGACAGCTACATCCTTCAAACAGCACCTCAATCAGCAGCTCCACTTTTAAACTGTGATGATGAAAGAAGTATTAATACTCAAATAGTATTAATAGTAGTGGGTGGAATTGTGCAGAAATTCTTATTTTTTGTAGACTTTCTGACTATTTTGAGGAAATTTCCAATACTTTTGAAAAGAAACCTACCTAATGATACACTACGTGGACAAAAGTATTGGGACACGTTGAATTCAGGCGTGTAATTGAGAATAGGGCTACAGAGCAATAAAGACAAATGTCACAATATGATTTTATATTGCAATGATTGTCTTTACAATAAACATTTTTATTTTGTCTGGAAGGTTAATTTAGTTCACATGGTCATCTAAAATGCTAACCAAATGCTTCAAAGATTCATTTTACTTATTAAAATACATCTTAATTTGACATTTATTATGATAAATATTGATAACAGCTCACATTACCTTTTACTGTCATGATAATATTTCAGGTCAGTGGGAATAGAAGTCCTAGATGTGTTCCAATATTTTTTTTCCATTTAGTGTATTACAGACATTGAGAATATTTGTATAGAGTAGGACACCTGTTTCATTAGTACAACTAAAAAATAAAGAATTTTAACTATAGTCCCCAAAAAACCTATTGCAAGGGTGATCCACATGAGATACTTTACTCTAGATTCTGTCCTTATTCAATGTGCCACCCTTGAGGCGAGTTACTAGAGTCACTCTGAGGGGATATAAAATTGTCTCATTATATTCCTCCTTTTAATGATTATTTTTTGCGGTTGCATGGCATATCAAGTGTCATTTACTAGTTTCACCAGAAAACAACTTTTGCCTCTATGTTAAATAAGAACTTACTAATTAATTATTGTTTTGGAGCAACCCCTGTGTAAATAGATATATACAGTTGTGGAACGTGAACATATGCTGTGCACAGAAAGGTTAGAATCATGCAAGACTATGAAGTATTAAATATGGGCTGCAGAACAGCAGGTACTAGGTTCAGTTTCTGTTAGAGGAGCTTCCTGCCTCACTGAACACAATGCGCTGTCTGGGTTAGCAGGAAACTGCTGAGGGATCAAGTCCTTCTCATTTTCTTTTAGGATTTGGCACCTGTGAGGTGAGGCTAAGATAGTACAGGGAAGGACAGTTCAGCATGAACCTTTGTGTACATTACATGCATGTGAAGATCCTCCCTGCCAGGTTAAAAGAAACAGATGGTGACACCGTGTTGGAGAAAGCATTTGGCAGCAGGACAAGGCACACAGTGCAGAGGGAAATGGGTATTATAGAAGGTTTAAAGAGGAAATGAATATTATAATTACATATCTAGACAGGTATTTTGCAATTTTATGTTTTTGACACTTATTATTATTATTCATGTAATTCTTTTATTTTGCAGGATTTATGAGAGAGTTGTGGAAGCTCCATATATGGACATACCTGAGGATGCCTCGTTCTGGCTTGGTCAAAGAAACGCTGCCCATGGCTTCTTCAAGGTTAGGAGTGATGTACTCTTTTTTAATGGCTGTCCTGCTCAAAATGTAATTTTCAAAGTGATGAATAATTTTCAGGAAAGAACAAGTAATACATCTCAGTCTCTTCCTGTTTTTCTCTGCCACATTTAATCTTGGTTTATGCTGTCTCGTCTCCTCTTTGTTTGGTTTTATTTATTACAGCACTGGATTTAATTGTGTGCATTTCTCAAGGCTTACTGTTTTAATTTGAGGCTTGCTCTGCCTACCATAGGAATTGACATTTTTTTGTCACTGTTTGTTCCCTTTTTCCTTAGTTTGCAGCTAAGCCCAGTGCAATTATCTCGGCAAAGCCCACAATGCTGATTTGGGAGAAAATCATTAAATAGCCTCCGGACTATGCTCATTAAGCTTAGTCTATAGTATTGTTTATCAGTCAGACAAACTTATATCCTAGACAAGACCGCACTCCAAAATTTCCCACCTGGAGAGTCGTGTTGGGGCATAATGTCAGCTTACAGCAGTCAGTCCATAGGGGAATGCCTCTGTGTTTGATGGTGTGGTAATCATTGTGTATGTGTGAACCTACATATGCGTACGTGTCCATCAATACGTGACATGTTGGGTACTGACTCTTGAATTTCCTCTGTGTTAATTGGTAGATGAAAGAAGCCTTGGAGGTCAGCCACTAATCTTGTCACACAGCAGCATCTCTCCTTGCCTCTCTCTGAAGTCTTGATTAGTTGCTAGGAAGTCACGTCCCCTTTAAAAACATGCTCCATTAGTGCACATGCACCCACAATCAGGAGTAGTGAGTATCTGTTGTGGCTGTCAGCTGTTGACAAGAAAATCACAAACAGTAATAGTAGAGATTTGTGGAGAATGACAGTATCTGGACCTTGGCTTCACAATTCAATTAATATCGTCTTTTCCATCACCGACCTTGTAAAATGGTCACATCTGTTGTAACTTTGAGATTATCTACATGGAAATTGAGATTTATCAGTGGAATGACATTTACAGATGATTTGTATGCTAATGTGACAAATTTGTTCACATCCTATCCAAAAAGCTGGAAGGAATTTCCTGTTAATTCAAGCAATCTCAAATACAAGACAGCCAGAGTTGTTGACACATGCAAATTATGCTTCATTTCATAGTTATTCTGGAAATATTTTTAGCCTGATGGAATATACTGTCTTGTAGTTGTTTGCATTCTGTTGAAGCCGAGTCTAACTGAATCTGAAGTAAATTTAACTCCAGTTCTACCACTCTGATTTTCAGTACAGATGGGGCCATCGATGACGTCCCACTCACTGCAGTAAACACAGTGACACTGACACAGAGTGAATGAATTATTAGGGAGGATGTAAAATGTCTTTCTTTCACTTGCCAGAAGGTGCAAACCAAAGTCTGGAGATGATGTTAAAACAAGCGGAGGCAGTAATAATCACAGCCTAGATAAAGTACACAAGCATGATGGGGAAATTTATATGATGGCTGCAAATAAAGGTAGAGTTTCGACGCTTTCATTACAAGTTTGATAGACACATACTCCTATCTGCTTCCATTTCAGCACATTGCCATGAAAAATCAGCAAATCATTTCCACAGGATTTTAAATTTATGGCCGGTAAATTGAAGTGGCAAGACAATTTAAAAAACAATTTATCCTAAGTTGCACCACTCCACTTCTGTAAGGGAAATAAATGCACTCAAGGAATGAAATGGTCCAGGTTACCATGGCGACAGGATATCCATGTGTATATGTGTGTGTGTGTGTGTGTGTGTGTGTGTACGTATGTGTTTTGACTTTGGCCACAGGATGAAATGCGATCAATTGGGACTTATGGGGCAAATTGAAACTGTATCTCTTATTTATGCTCATCAGATGGTAATGCAGGCAAAAAAAATAGAAATTCCATCAACTAACAAAACTCCCACATCACATGAGATGATTCATCTCAGTGACAACACAGGAGATGTATTATCTTATAACTAACTTCTCTGCCTCTCACTCCCCAGATTGGTAAATAAACGTCCTCTCTCTCCCAGATTTACGGCTGTTGTCCTGTGTTCAGTTTTATAATTGCAGCAGTTACTGTGGTTTGTTGTTGTTGTTTTGGTTTTATACCAGGGCTCCTGTTCTTTCATGTGGAAAATGTACTGTGAGCACACTTAAACACCACCGCCCCTTGGAGTCTTTAACCACTTATAACACATTAACATGCTCTATCTCCTTTTCATTGCCTGATTACTGTCTTGAAGCTTTTATTATGCTTGTTTTAAAAGTTTGTATTTGCATATGCAGGGAGTGATGCAGGACGTGGAGATTCTGGTGATGCCACAGGGTTACATCTCACAGTGTCCAGATCTAAACAGAAGTGAGTGCTGTCTCTTACCTCTGAATACATAACAGAAGCTTTTAATTAAATGCTTAACTTAAAATTACCTACAGCTCCTATTTTGGTACAGACAAGATTACACTGATTTGTTTTTTTTTGTTTTTTTACTTTAATCCATTAAATACTCCCTTCTTACATTTGAGCAACCTCAATTAAACTTTGGGTGATAGTATTTTTTTGTAAATAGTCAGTCAGCAGAACAGATAAGTTCTGGACAGTGTGTTATGCTCTGATTATGGCTAAGCCGATGCTCTTGAATCCATAAAATAAAATAATATAAAATAGTCTTTTTGCTGCAAGCCTGTCTTTGGAGAAAAGGTACAGACATGTTTTGTCAGCTACATCTATCCATATTTTCCTTTGGATTTCAGGACAATAAATTTTTGTTGTTAGTACTGTGTTTTCTGTGCCTGTTTCTGGCTGCCAGAGGGGATGGGCGGTAATTTCCATGCCTCTGGTGTATATAACTGTGCTTCTGCTGAATTATTTTTATAATTTTGGAGAGATAAGACTTAAACCCCTCATGCTGATTAATGCTATTTCATGAAGAAAACACAGAAAATACCAAAAATAGAAATATTTTTAAAATATATTTGAGTACAGTGTTTGAATATTGTCTGTAGTGCAGGTAACAGTAGCATCAGAAATGGACTTATTATCAGGACTCCTGATCACACTGTGTCTATAACATGAGACAAGCCAGGCTCCTCTGGACTTCTCATGTTGTCACCAATAGTCTATTTCAGCCCAAAAAACTGCAGCCAAATTAAAGAAAAGAGTTAAAGTATTCAGAGTAGCACATCATCATATTCTACAGGACCCTCCGTTGACTATAGGAGCTACTATCTACACGAAAACCCCCCTATGTATCTTCATGAAAGTACAAGACTTTAATGTCAAAATATTGCACTAGTTGGTGAATTAAATACAAAATGGATTCATTTATTCATGTAAATGCAGTTGTTAAGGTCTAGTTATGAAATAGTTCTGTTCATTTTGTTTTTAAATCATAAATGTTACTTTAATGGCTGCAACAAATAGCAGAGTTTACAGTCAATTTATTTATTTGTAAACTCAAAAATAGAATTTAATATCAGATTTTTCTCACAAATTGATGGCAGTTGCTGTAGTTCATGCTTATATTTTTGTATGTGTTGTTTCAAGCACACAGATTTTTTGCATTGCCAAGAAAAACAAACTCTTGTACCATGGTTTCAAATTATTTTCACACAGATTATACGTACCCACAAATCCAAAAGTTGCCGGAGGATGCTACAGTTTACAGTGGATCAGTCATTTTTTTTTTTGGCAGAGAAGATACCTTCGTAACATGGTTTATAAACAGAATGTGAAATTAGAAATTGGGAGAGAATGCTGATTATGTGCCCATTAGAGCAGTGGAGCTAAGACAGAAATTTAAATGGCTGAATTAAAGAATGATTATAGCATATACTCAACTATTTGATGGGAAGTTTGTGTTATTTGATCTCATTTCAACATTCCTAATTTTAATTTTTCGAAGACTTAAAAATGGAACACAAAATGACTAGATACTATTAAGCATCTTATTTTTCTAACCATTTTGCCTGTTATTTATAACAGTATAAAACCATCATGACAGTTTATTTTTCCATTGTGTTACATGCAGTACATTCTATCTCTTATTTCAGCATGTCCAACTTGCAATGATTTCCATGGGCTTGTGCAGAAAATCATGGAGCTGCAAGACATCCTCGCTAAAACATCCAGCAAGGTAATATATTGTGATATAATGTGCCTTAATTTGACATTTATTTCACAATTTGCACCTTATCTTAAATAAAATCAGCAATTTCCATTTAAAGTGACCAGTTACTGCAGCAAATTGTGCTGTGGCGTAAAATGTCCACTTGTAAATGAGCCTTTGTCATTTAAATCTATTATATCGCAGTCAGAGATGCATTAACATTGGATGCTGATATTGTTCAATTCTTTTCTGCTCTGTGTGTTGAAAAGATGTTAATGGTGTCTAATGACTTACTTTTGTGATGCTATTGGTTTGCTTCTGAAGCTGTGCTTTCTACATCTGAATATAGACATGCTGTGGCTGACTCTCATCTTCTCTCTCCTTCTTGCCTTTGTATTTTTGGGGGGGATGGCGTGAGCAGCTGTCCAGGGCGGAGGAGAAGATGAATGGGCTCGATGGCTGCTATTGTGAGAGAACCTGCAGCGTCAAGGGGGTCGTCTACAGGGAAGACGAGGGCTGGACAGATGGCTGCAGGAACTGCACATGCACGGTGGGGCTTGAAAAACGGGTGCTCGGCTGCATGCGCGTCTATATTTGTGTACACTCGGATGTGTATGTGAGTCTACACATGTTTGAGTAATAAAGTGCAAGGGAGGGCATTCAATTTTAATTAAGTGTGTGTGTGTGTGTGTGTGTGTGTGTGGGATGGGAACATACCGAATTGGGAATTATTTGCTTGTCATACTGTATGTGTTTGCATGGTTGTACATAGAGTGTTTAGAGACGTGGGAGATAAAATAGATATATGTGTGTGTCTCTGTGTGTAGGCTCGTGTCTGTATGCGAATGTTAGATTGATGTTACAGAGGGGAAGGGAGAGCATGCATTTTTCATCATGTCTGCAACACTGTGCATGTGTGAGCAGCACATTTGCAGCAAGAGTTTTTTTTTTTTAATGTGTGCACTCACATGGGTTTATTTGTGTGTGTGTGTGTGTGTGTGTGTACATTTACACACTCTTCATTGTTCCCATTGTAGGCCTTGGCTTTTGTTTTGCTTCTCTGTTCATCAAGTGTGTGTGAGGGTGGGGGTATGCATGGGTGTGTGTCAGGGAGGGGGAGAGGTGCGGAGTACAAGGCCCTGCTGTCGACACTATCATTATTTTTTGTTGTTTTGCAACAGGGGGTTGCCCCATTTACCCCCAGAAAATATACTGTATTGAAAATCCCCACCGTCAACAACAGTGCTTAGTGCTTGATTCTCTCAAAGGTCTACTTTCCACTTCGTGAGTATGAATAATTGCCAAAAAGAAAATTAGAAGCGATTGGAAATCTGGTCTTGTACCACATCAGCAAACAGATTTCATCCCTGTCAGTCTACCCAGATCTGGAACAAAAAAATACTCATTCATGCTACCGAATCCTTCCAACCAGCCAATGACATTCTTCCGCGCTTCACTAACCAACATGCAAAAAATAGGAAATCACATATCTCTCAGTGCACCGCACCTAATTGCTCTTGACAGATGATAATTATCATCTGGGATTTGTTCTGCCCACTCATCCAATGAAATCACTTCATTCAACGGGAACGGTGTGTTGCCATTCCTGGGCTGCAATTAAGGAATTAGATGGGATATGTTCCTTACCTTATGTGTGGCAATTAGCTGCGACCTTTAAAATTCAAAGGTCACGCATTAAGATGTTATCAATTATGTGGATCAGGTTGAGAGATGTTGCTGTCACAGAGCTTTCATCTGAGAAAGCAATGTTAATTACACACAGCCCCACAGAGAAGGAGATTGCATTTAGTTGATTGCCTTACAGGTTGTTGTGGAAATCTGGAATCTTTATGAGTAGATTTACAATAAAGGCCACCTGTTATTTCAGAAAGTAAACATACCCTACTATTCTGCTGGTGCCTCATTAAAATGGTATTACAAATGCAGAAAACGTACAGGAAAACACCTTCATTTATTAACAGCTGTGGGAGTAATTATTAGACCACCTGTGATTTTTACAAAATAAATTAATTTATTTTTTGTGAGATATAATTGCCCTTGAAGATCGATCATTTTGTGTGGAATTCATCAAGGTGGTTTTAATTATTCTATTTGTCTAGAGCAGGTATGATCAATGACAGAACATTCCATTAATTATGGATGAAAACATGAAATATTGAGCTAGTAAAATGTCCAGAAGATGACCAGAAGCGTTACTGAACCACCATGTTTATGTTCATCAGCTACATTTGTAAGGATATAATGATTCAAAGTGGTTTATAACAAATAGAAGAAGTCTCTAGGAGAAGCTCCACACAGTAAAAACATTTCAACACCTCGTTGCAGTAGTCTAATGATTATTTCCAGAGCTGTATGTAATCAGTGGATTTCTTGCCGAGGCAACGTAAATGAGCCTCTTTTTTAAAATAGAGTTTAGTGAACTTTGATGGAATGGATGTGGCGATTAACCTTGGCACACTGTTACCTCTCATTGTAGCTAGCATGCATAATGAGTTGCTTTGCCTGTCGTTGCCAACCACAAGCAGCCTCTGATGGGTTTTGGCAGCCATCAGAAGCACATTTCTAAACAATTGCTAGATAGAAAAGGACAGTAAATACTTCACATGGATGTTAGCTCTTCCAAACTGCAAAATAATCAATGGAAATGCAGTGGATTACTAAAACTGTAAGCTAGAAGCCACAATATTTGATCCACTCAGCTTAGAATGCGAACCACTGCTCCTCATGTTTTCTCCCACACGGAAGCTGGTGTTAACTTCATACAAGACTCATCTCTGACTCACCGTTTCTCTTTGGATATCTCTGTATCTCCAAACCCTTGAATGTATGTGGCTTCAATGATATTAAATTAATGCTTAATCATATCAAGCGCAAAATCTGTAGTCAGATATTGGAGGGATGAAGCTGGTATGTGAGTATATTGGTATCTTGGCAGTTTTGGTCCTTGAATTTAAGAAGCACTGATGATCAGACTGCTTTATTACAAATCCATATATTATCCCACAATCTCACAGTGCAACTGTTGCAGAGCACACAACGTTAATGACCCTCAGATCCTGAGCTGAGTCTAAATGTGCACAAGCGCTTATGGGCTTTGGAGGTACAATGACACACATCCAGCTGCAACACAAAGCATCAGCCTTAGTGTTTCAGCAGATGTATTCAGAGACATCATTTTGAGAGTCAGACATTAATCAAACACATTTCAGATTTGCATGAATTATATTAACTGAAGCCTATTTTGCCGCACATTTCAGTAGATGGTGATTTAGCCGCAGAATACTATAGAAGCAGGAAACTTGTGATTTTTAGAGTTCTGTGTGTGTGTGTCTGTACTCATTAAAGACAGGCAATTCGAGGATTTTTGCCATTTTTATTATGGACCAATTGTGCTGAAATGAGAAAAACACACCTGAAGCACTAAAAACTCTGACTCAGGTATGAAACTTTATGGGCCTGCCTGGGCCAGCAGGTCACTAGCCTAAAAACCTTTGTGAATTGGTTCATGAAACTGAATAGATTTTGGGTGTGAATGCCACATATTTGACCCATGCAACTACCGGGTGCAAACCATTTTTTGAAGATCCAGTTCATAGTTTCATCTTACTTTTTTAACATTTCAGTTTTGATATAATATAAATATCACTGCTGGCTTATTAAATCCAGCATCTATTACGTAATGGTAGTTCCTCTTTAAACAGTGTGTTGTGTTTCTCTTTCTTACAGAATGGCACCGTGCAATGTGAGGCCATCTCCTGCCCTCCCCCTCAATGCCCGGCGGGCACAGCGCCTGCCTACGTAAAGGGTGCCTGCTGTAAGGAGTGCCAACGTGAGTGGAGTACCCTTAACCCCTTCACCCTCCCACACTCATACAATCATGGACACAATTGCTCAGAAGTACGCACACACAACAGCAAAACAACTTCCACCACCAACAGATTTAGAGCACGCATCACGCCTCCACAAGGTCTGCCTGACAATTGACCAGGGCTCTGCTGTGTTGCTAAGCTACCTCCTAACATGCCTCTTGAGATGGGTCCATCCTTTTGCATATACATGGACCAATCAATTATTCACTAGCTGGCTTCAAAACACAGATGGCCACAAGTCACACGGACACGAGCCAGTAAATCTGGGATTGCTGCATGTGATGTGAAGTAGTTCCTGTTCATGGCGGTACATGTCGAAGCTGCTGGAAGGGACGATGAAAGAAAAGTCCAATAAAGTGATGGTGCTTCTCATTGCTGATACATCTTCTTAAATGTTCATTTTTCAAATTTTGAGCTCTGATACATTCTTGCTGGTTAAATAATTATATTTCATCAGATATCTGCGTAGAGGGTCTGTTTTTCCCCCTTTTTCAAAAGACTCTGAGTTCAGCAATGAACTCTTATTAGCCCCTTCATTGCAACATTCTGCATCTCATATTCTCTCAATTCCCCTCTCAATAAAAATGGATTTCAGAGGATATTAGCTTTTCTCACCCCGGCATTCTTCTCATAATAGCCCAAATTAAAGTTCCCTTTAAACAGCAGTAAGAAGTGCCTGTCAATGTATGGGACCAAAAAAGGACACGCAATATTTAAAGGATTATATGATTTTGTGCAAAATGACTTCACTCTGGCCTTCAAACTACAGCCGTCGGTCTCCTACTTCCTTCACAAAGCAAATAATAGATTAGATTTAACTCTTTATCAGCAGGAAACCATTAGTGTTGGACTCTAATCAGCTTGCACTGGCATCATTA
Source organism: Apogon talboti (assembly GCA_037367365.1). NCBI lineage: Eukaryota > Metazoa > Chordata > Actinopteri > Kurtiformes > Apogonidae > Apogon > Apogon talboti. The sequence goes on along the minus strand of JAPQRQ010000023.1, from coordinate 25,979,799 downwards.
TGACTGACCCAAGAGTCAGGGCTGCAACGCAGGGGTTTAATGCATGACTCTGAATCTGCTGCGGTGTTACACAAATATAAACACGTAGCAGGTAATCCCCTTAAACTCAACACCCTCGTGTTCACTTATCTCACCGAGGTAGACAAACACTCAGCTAATTACGCATGCTCCAGCTTTGGAGAGAAGAGTGCCGCAAGTTTTCCCACTACAAAGACATGATTCGCTCTCCAAATTAAAGCCTTATCTTGCAGCACAAGGCCTTGCAGGGAGGAGTTCTGAGTCTGTTTTTTGATGGTCTGTCAAGTAGAACGTCAAATGGCTGTTTCAGAAGTCCTTCACTTTCATGATACACCGCTTTGTGACAGGGTCTGACCTGCAGTGTCAATCATCTGGGTTCGAAGTATCATTCTGAATCAGTATGACCCCAACTGCTCATCAAACACGCGTTTTCTGCCCATGTGATTATTAATTCACCCCTCCCCGCAATTCTATGAAAGTGGTTCCCCTTGTGTTGCATTGAGGTCTTCTTACTCTTGTCAATTATTTCATCACATTTCCCAGGAGCGATGCTTAATTGGGACTGACATGCTTGATTTGGTTTGACTCAATTTACCTAAGGGCTTAAAAAATAAAGCAAAAAGCAAAACAATATCTAGCACAAGGGTAGATTGTATCATATCACCTGGGGGCTGTGAGTGGAATTGGAGGTGGGTGAGGGTGATGAAAAGTGTTCAGTGATTAATGCCATGATAAACTATAACCACGTAAGTTTACCAGTCATAAAACCATAAAACACAAATTGACTGTAATTTTGAAGACACTGCTGAATTGTGGTCTCTTATGTGTTTATTTTTTATGTTCATGTTCTTATTTGCTGACGATTTTCTTGTGTTTTCTCCCAGCCGTCTGCCTGTTTGGTGGTAGAGAGCTTGTGGAGGGGGATCAGAAGGCTGTGCGCGACTCCTCTGGCAGGTGCCTGCTGTTTGAATGCAGGGTAAGTTATGTGAGCACAAGCATAGAAAAAAATATTTACACCTATACTAAAATTCAAAATATTATCAAGCTCCTCCCTAGAAAGACACCATCATAACTGGTATCGCTCAGCACTTAACATACCAGCTCGGTAAACACTAATTCTAGTTGCTATTTTGTCCTAGAGGCTAAATCAAGCTGCGTTGAGCCACAATGTGCAATCATCAACTTAAGCTGCGTCTCATTGATCTGGTGTCCTTTCTGATCTGAAGAAAACTGGCCAATCCTGCTAATGAAATTTATATTTCGGGGCCATAACAGTCCAACTGTCAATCAAGATGCTACGGTCATTCTTCGGTACCAATCATCAGATACCAGAGTGGTCCCAAATCATATTAATTTTGCAATTATTCAGAGCATTTGCCTTTGTTTGCCTGGAACACCAGATGTGTGGGTCTCACACATTTGGGAGTAATTCACTTGATGGCATTATGCTAGACAGGCCAAATCAATCACAGAAAAGTGATTTGAAGTTTTTAATTACCAAACTCTATCATATCAGCAAGCTTCTCCCTGAGTCCTGTAAAGCTCCATTAGAGTCTGCAGTTTTAGACAGCTGTCTGGCTTGTTTCTCCACACCTGGCCCATCTGTAGTCCCAGTTAACTGACTGGCAGTCCCAGGCAGATCAAAGAAATGGGGACGGGGAATGCTGTCAGTCAGCCCACTGCTGCAGACTCCTGCAGGCTTCCCCTGACAGCTGCTTGTCACGCCTCTGATCTTCTGTCTGCCTGCTGGCTACAGGGGAGCAAGTTTTTGGGTTGGTGGGTGGCAAGAAGAAGACTATGAAGCTTGTTTAGAAAGTTTCTGGTGGATTCTTCTGAGAAGTTTGTTTCACAGTTTCTTACTGACAATGCATTAATTATAACTGGTTGTTATAAACACTAAGCATATGTACAAGCGACGGTCAAGCTCTTGTGTAAAGTATTTGCTCACTATAAATAGATAAGGACGGTTTTCTTCATCCGACCATGTCTGGTGTTAATGACTCTAAATTAGCACCAGAGGTACACAAATAAGATCATTAAAAAACCTGCCAAAGGCATGCTGGGAATAGGAACCCTCCAATCAAGTTTTAGACGGACTAAACACACATACAGGAATAATCTAGAAGATTGATTCACTGGTTGTACAATAAAGATGCATCATGAATCACGATGTAAATCATTGTGGATGGCTGGAAGAGGGGAGAGGGAGGCTTTTCTCCTCTAGAAGTAGTTTTGAAGAAAAAAAACAATACTATTGACCAATGAGTAATTGGTTTGTAATGAACAGGCAGTGAGCAGGGAGAGTGGCAGAGTGACAAGGGAAACAGAATAGATAAATAATTACCTTCATAATTACCTCCAAGGCCTTGGCGAATGTATTCAGTGAAAAGTCAGCCCACAGAGTAGTTCATGGGGATTTTGTCTATGTACTTTTCAGGACAGGACCATGCATCGAGTAGTCCCCAGTGAGCCTTGTCCAGAACTCAACTGTCCAGAGTCGGAGCAGATCACCCTGAGTGACAGATGCTGCAAGGTCTGCAGAGGTAAGGTGGAAGTATTCCAGCCATTAAAACTGAACTGTCATAGATTTACTAACAGTACCCGTTTCCTTAGACACCTACTGTATACATACAGTAGATAACTAGACAGAGAAAAGAAGATAATATTGGCAAGAAGATGACTGTAGTTGTAATCAGAAAACCTTGATAAGCTTATTTCTAGCAGGTTGGCTGTGTAGTATTGAGGATCTGCACAAATTGATATAATATACAGAATTATGTTTTCATTAGTATGTAAAAGCATAAAAATAAGTTTTGTTGGGAGTCTATCATCTGCAGAAGGAGTTGTTTATCTTTTTCATCGTCCGCCATGTTTCTACAGTAGCCCAGAATACTGACTCTAGAGAAAATTCATTTTATGATTTCAGCTGCTACTTTAGGTTCTCTTTAACTCATGTAAGTCTCAGAATCAGGATAAGGTTTATGGGCAGCTGAAGTTTGTACAAGGCAAACAATTTATCTTTGGGCATCATTACATACCACCTACAGAAATGGATAAAAAAATCGAAAAAAACAACAAGTACTATAGATGGAAGTTAAGAAGTAAGAAGAAGAATAAAACAATAAATCCTCTTGTTTCTTTCCTTACTTGCAGCTGCTTATACTTGATCTTAAAATCTATGAAAATCATCTTGCAGGCTATATGTTATAATGTGAATTTGCTGTATGTTGTTGTAATGGAACCTCTCAGTTGGTGGAATGTCAGTTAAAACATAAACACAATTAGGGATCAAATCCATCTCCTCTCAAGCACCATTATGTTCACAGTGATGGATTACCTGGAACAAGCACATTTTAATTTGCAAGTTGATTTTTCAGACTGCAGACAAGAAGTAAAGCAGCCTCAGCCTGTAAAGTAATCAGTCAGTCTAAAAGGAACATCTGGGAAATGTTAACAATATAATTGAGCTAAAACTTGTAAAGGAAGTGGATCCTCGAAAGTAGCCACACGCTCAGAGAAAAAGGTGTGATGCTGTGACATAACCTTTCCACTGTCTCTGCATGCCTCCATCAGTTCTCTGCTCTTCTCTCCTCTGGGTCTCAACCTTTTCCTCTTCTTGCCTCCTTCAGGTCATGACTTCTGCTCAGAGGGCCACGGATGTGTGGAGCACTCCGACTGTGTGAACCTCGAGGCGGGAGACTGCTGTGTTTGTAAAGATGGCTTCCGCCCGCTGCGAGACGATAATGCCTACTGTGAAGGTACCGGATGATCTTGAATAACAAACCTTGACATTTGACTCAGGTTTATTCACCCTTCACAGACAGGTATATGGGTGTTTGAGGGAATGGACCTAAGGAGAGAGGCTTTAATGTAAATGTGCTTTTAAGGTTTGACAGAGTTCATGCTCCTCTCAGTATGTCATCCCCTCTGCTTTTAAATAATCCATATATGTGATGATTGATAATCATCAGACATTTATATCTTCAACACAAAAGCATTAACTAGACAAACATTTAAATTAGACAGTGGTGACCTCATAGAGATCACTCCCTCATTCATTCTTTCTTTCACTCCTTCCTTTTGCTACAAAATAAACACTAAAGACTTGGCTCAGTGAGCAGTAAACTGACAGCTGCAGAGTCATGCAAGGTAATATTCATATCTATAAATTGCAGTGTGTTGCATTCTGGGAGTGTTAGCAGAAAGTGCCTGGGATACCATGTCTTTCATTCTACTGTTGAATTTTTTAAGGCGCTGTATACCGGACAAATTTGCACACTAAGAATTCAGTCACTAAAATAAAACAGCGAACCATAAATATAGCACATACAGAGTGACACGCATCATTCTTTCTTTACATATTCTCATACCTCATTCCAGCTTTAAAAATAAGCGTTATATTTTATTTATGCCAGTTGTCTGGTTTCTGCTATTCCAGCTGGGTGCCACCTCAAAGTGGTTGCAGATGTCACGGCTGATTTTCCACCTTTTAGAAGAAAGTTTTCCATTCTGCAGCAATACAAAAACAACCTGCACAGATTTGCCTCCGGCATGTGTTGAAAAATGCATAATAGGTTCAAGGTGTTATTGAACTTTAAACAAAGTTTTTCAGCTACATTATGCTTTAATTTTAAGTGGTTTTGTTGACAAGAACTTGAAACCTTAAATGATTTTCCCTAAAAATGACACCAAAGAAACTTCATTGCCAATTTAGAGCCATAATACGTCATCATATTTTGGCAGCTTCTGCCACTTAGTCATTATTATGAGCGATTCTCAAACAAAAAAAAAACAATTAAAATGGAAAAGCATACAGAATAAATTGCAAATGATGTAGAGTTTTGCTAAATACCCATGAAAACACTTGGTTGAATTCATGCTTTTATCGTATAATCCTTTTGTGATGGCAGACTGTAATCCTCTCATTATTTGTGTCCACAGCACGTAATAATTGCTTTTCAGAATGCATTTTGAGAGACTTATAGTGTCTTTCCACTCAGTTGATTATTTTCTGATATGAAAACATGCTAAGGGTCTTTATGGTTTTATGTATTTAGTGTCATTCTGCTGCAGCAGCATGTAAATGCATGTCATGTGATCAGTTAGTACCACTGAGCCATGTTGTTCTTTAACCCATAAAGACTCAGTGCTACTTTTGTGGCCATTCCCAATTAAAATTTTCTCTAGATTTTACTTTTTTTTAAGTGATTTATCTCTATTCATTAAAATATTATCATGTATCATGTATTTTCCTATATTTAATTTACCGATCATGTAGAAGTTCATAAAACCTCAGATTAAAAATGAGGGTTATTGTATCAGAAACAGAGAAAACTGAAGAAAAACTGACTTTTTTTTAGCAAATATATAATAACTGAACATAAAATAAGTGTGTCAATCCACTGTCATTGATCCAACTCCATGGTTTTTACTGGAGAATCACTGTTGTAGAAGATGACGGTGTTTCCACGGTAACTACGGAGCCTCTGAACGTCCAAATGGATCATATCTGATGACCATGAAAAGATGACAAACTGCATTTTACAGTTATTTACATGGATTTATTGGTTTATTGGTCCAGAACTTATTCAACATTTTATATCAGTAGATGGTTTTGGTTGCTGGTGACTATTAGGTTCTTTAATGGTTAAAGGTTAAACATACTGTATTTTATTGTATTAGCACAGCTAGCATAAAATAAGCAGTGTTTTTCTTGATTTCATTTTTAATGTCACATGCTAGGATACTTCAGCTAGGTTTCTCATCTCACAGCTTGTCTGATTTTTACCAGCCACAAAAAAATGATGACTTGATCCTAGGCAATGTGAGCCTGCAGTAAAATAAGTATAAACATCATGTCATAAATGATACCACTGCGCATATCTGGTATTAATGAGCAAACATGGCTTCAAAGTTCTTCAGACACTTCAGTATATGACCTTGACAGCTGCCCTGCCAATTTACAGCCTCTTGATCTTCTCTTTTCATTGTGTGTATGCAGTCTTTAGAGCATCTGTTTGTGAGCACATGCGCTCTTGGCCTATTTATTTATCTGCAGTCCACACGCTCTCTGTAATATATTTCGCTGTCACCCTCATCAAGATGGGGCGGAAACGTCAAACAACAAACTGCAGAGCTTGTGATACTGTAACCTGGGTGAATTATGACAGAACAGAACTTCATACCATCTGTAGCTCTCCTGTTAACAACAGAATAAGAGGAGAATCTGCATAATTTCAGCAAGGACCTGTCTTAAATCCGAATTTATTGATTCAGTGAGATGAAGGTTGTGATTCAAGGGTAAAGTCATCTTCATTCACTGTAATATTTTGAGTCAGTTTGATGTGGAATGTATGTTAAGTTTACTCATTGTTGTCGATTCACACCTCCTCTGCCTCTGCATATTTTTCTATAAAGGGAGAATAAACCAAAATATGTCAGGGTCACATAAACAGTCCATAACAAATCTACAAAATAAACCTAAGGTAGAAAAATTTATAAAAAAGCTTGACTGTCCACACTTGAAGTTAAGGGTGTATGTGTATGATGATTTTAGTTGAGGGTAAAATTTCATACAATTAGGGTCATTTTATATTATATATATATAGTATAAGAATATTGTAATAATAATTATACACAAAATACAAAATAATGCATGATGAAAATAACATAAAACATGTACAGTAAACAGATGCAACAAGGCAAAACAGATGTAAAAGACTGCATAAAAGATTGTTATTTGAGGCTTTAAATTTTACTTTATGATCAGAACACAACAAAAACTTACCAAGGAGCTGAACATTCAGACAGTTTAACAGTTATAATGACCAAATCTTTTGAAGTCAAAATAAACACAAATAAAATTAAGTAAAATAACAAAACAATTAAACATTTTATTTTGAAGCAAAGTACTGAAGAACACTTCTATGGTACTATCCAAAAAAACAACAGAACAGATCTCATAAACTCATACAGGAGTGGCCATATTTGGAACTGCAGGAGTGTGAGAGGTTCATCAAGGGGTAATATTAGCTTACTGACTCTGTAAAACTGTAAACTTGATCAAACATTTTCATGACAAAATCATCTGTCAGCGGTTTTACACTTTAAGACACTTCTGCATTGGCTTCAGATTGGAGCCGAGGTCCATTTTACATGCAGAAATACTGTCATAAATTATTTATTTAAGATTTGAAAAGTGCTTACCTAAAAACCCCTGGTGCCTGTCAGTCTATCGGTAACGTTAATCATTTATAAAATATGGCCCTATGTAAATACTAAAATACTGCACATCCTGTAATCCAATCCCTATGTGTGTTATAAAAAAAGGGAAAAAAAAGAGGGGGGGGGTGTCCATGCATCAATCTTTTTTATGTTTATATTTTGTTATATTTTTTTTAGTTATATTCATTTTTTATGCATCTGCTCCAACATGTAATGGGCTTGTTCTTGACTAAGGCGCTAGCCTGCAAGAAAGTTTCAAGAAAATTGAGACTGTAGCTTTTTGTGTGTGTGTGTGTG
>JAPQRQ010000023.1:25932800-25947181 GCA_037367365.1 Apogon talboti | reverse complement strand
TCTACAGTCCCTTAGCCAATCAGGATGCAGAACACAATGCGCGGGTTCTCCCTTAGCCAATTAGGACGCAGAACACAATGTGTGTTCATATGCTGTAAAAAAAAGCATGCAAAATTGCACCAAAAAAATCCGCGAAACAGCGAGGCCGCGAAAGGTGAACCGCGTTATAGTGAGGGACAACTGTACACACTTTTCCAAATGTCTGTATTGAGACAGTTGTTAGAGTAGAGTCTCATTCAGGTCACATCTGACAGAATCTGATCAGTGATTTGTAATGTTTTAACCTCCTCTACCTGTTTAGATATGCCTGTGATTGGACCTAAACCCTGCATCACAGAGTAGATTATATACAGCCTGAAAACACAAGGACTAGACACAGAAGCCTCTGGACCTCGAAGTGGGCGGGTGTTACTCCACATTTCTCCATTTTCTTCCTTGACTTCCCACCTGTCTTCACAACATAGAATATGACACTCCCAGTAATGATGTCACAGTTCCAAACCAATTTTTTTTTGCTGGTGTGAATGCGCTGGCAGGTTCAAAATTAGGTTCAGGAATGGGCACAGAGCCCAGCTGGTGCGACAGCCCTATCAGACCTCTTGAATTACAAAATGCATGAACGATAATTATGGAATTTTTGCCCAACGATGCTAAAAACGTACAGTATCAAGTACTGCAGCTTTATTGCCTTCTGAGTGGCCATTTTCACTTGAGAGTCTGCAAAACGTTGTTCTTTTTCTGACATTGAACTGACAGTAATATATTAAAATCTATATGGGTTTGTATTAAAAAGAGTCACAGAACACAACTTACACAGTTACTCTTTTTGTTAAGGAACTGATATGGTCAAGAGCATGTCAGGGTTTCCGATGCCCATGCGAAAGGATGGTATGATGGCAAAAAAATATTTTAATATAATATTGTAAATATTGAATAAACTGAAAATATATTAATTTTTAAAATCAGATCTTGCTAAATTAGCACAAACTTTCAGACCCTCATATTATCTGCAGAGGTGTCTTGTGATTCTCTGTCCTGTGCTTGGCCCTGAACTACTGCCGTCACACACATCCACACCTCTCCTTCCGATGCTCAGACCCTCCTTACAGTTGTTTGTTAAGACTCAGAACACGGCTGTCAAGACCGGCTCGAGGAGCCTTGACAAAACATGCGAACACAGGGTGTATGCCGGCCAGCAAGGAGAATTTATTAAGTAAAAGGAGATAGTGAGGTAAAATAAGAAGGAACTGGCACAAAGACCAGTCCGTCAGAAGAGAGTGGGCGACCACCACTGCTGTCCTTTTAGAGCCTTCTCTGTTGAGTCTAGGTCCCCGCGGCAATCGTCCTTCTAGGTGTCACGTCGTCCCAGCAACCGCCAACTGCCACTCTTGTGCTCAGGATGTTGGGGGCACGCCCCCAGCCACGTTGCCCGGGAGAAACCCAAACAGCTTCTGTGATCACCTGTGAGTAAGAGAGAGAGGGAGAGAGAGAGAGAGAGAGAGAGGGAGAGAGAGAGAGAGAGAGAGGGAGAGAGAGAGAGGGAGAGAGAGAGAGAGAGAGAGAGGGGGGGGAGAGAGAGAGAGAGAGGAAGAGAGAGAGGGAAAGAGAGGTTATTCTTTAAATCCTGATTGAGCCATTTTGTGGAAAAAAGTGGAAAACAAAAAGAAAAAATTAGAATGAAACACATAATAAACATAGCTAAATGCCTTCTAGCTATGGTTGTTTTTTTCCGAAATTGAAAAGTTTTTTCCAACTATGTGACATAGCAAAAAAAGGTTGTTTGACTTCAATAAGGATGAACATAGCAGACATTAACATCTATGCTAAACAGTAGCAGTGTAGATTTATTGGACAGTTGAAATAATAATAATTAGAGGTTGCTGCTGAAAATGTCTGTCCTTGCAAAGACTTTGAAACGACAGTATCTGCTCAAATTAATGTCATTTTTATGGTGCCAAACGCAGGGCCACACAGCGTCACTGGAGTCAGTAATCCTGTCATACATTGTAAGAGTCCACCTTCTCAAGGGAGCAAATCTTATTTTCTACTGATCACTGGCAGATCTTTCACGTTTCTCACTGACTGTTTACAGCACGCATGATGAGAAGTGTACGGAGCTCCCTGTGTGCGTCGTCTCTGAAGAGGCAGCAATGTGCGGCACTTCTTCCATGTCTGTAATTTAAAAAACAATTTGCACCAATGCAAACGAACTCAGTGGTAGCGGAGTGAAGGGGCTGGCTGCTGCGTGCCGATGGATTTAGGCCCACAGCCTTCCTGCAGAGTCATTGGAGATTGAATTAAAGCTGTAAGACACAGTGACACAGTGTGCACCCTGTGAAAACTCATATTTCCTGCTCCATCTGGGCCCCCTGTGGAGCTTCTCTCTTTCCCTGTCAATGAAAATCAGTAAATAATACGGTAAAGTTAAGGAGTTCTTATGAACAGGCTTCTGAAAAGAAAAACAAGTTACAATTGAGATTGAGGAACAGTTTTTGCAAAGAAATAACAAATGCACATTCATCACTTTTTTGTTCTCCTGTGATTTATTTGGAGATCCTTGCTTACTCAGTCCTTTTCCATATTATCTTTTCAACAACGACTGTACTGTACCTTATGTGGTTTCACTTTGGTTTTCTTTAATCTTCTCAGCTCTAGGCAAGTTTTATTGTTTTACTCATTTGTCTCTCTTGCACTGTGTACTCATTCCCCAGTTTCACTATCAAGATTAATACCTCCAAACCCAGTGGATTAAATTGTGTCACTATATTTTATGTGGTTTCCTATTAAAGTGCCTTTAAGTCACTGTAGTGGAATACGCAGCTATGCATATCCTTATAAAAGTCAATTTGTGTGATTAAACCAGGGCTTATGCAGAGGTTTGATGTAATGACTTTTCTCTGCTTCAGTCAAATTACCGTTGTAATCTGCCCCACTGAGTTATTGGATATCAGCTCCCACACATCCGCCATCAGGGCCCAGAGAGCTGGATACCAAACATTGTAATAACCCCCCATCTAACCTCTTTGGCAAAATTAGAAAGATGAATTATAGCCAAAGTAGGTGTCAACAATAACATTCAGAGTCCTTAAATGGAAGAAAATAATGAATTCTAGAGTGCAAACAAGGGAACCATTCCTCATCCATGTTGAGGTTAGTCACCACTCTAGCCTTGGTGGCGGTAATTGACAGTGAAAACGCAAAGATGTTAAGGTTCTAGCTGCAGGAATCCTCTGCTTATTAATAGCAATTGAACATCTGCTTCTGTTTAAAAAGAGTCCAAAGGGATTCCAGAAGAAATATTACAGCTTTGGATGGAAACATTAACCCACCCCCTTCAGTATGTATTGACATTGTACATTTCAATGATATATGTGCATCTTTATCATCCTCAATAGCTTTCACCAATTAACAGATTGCTCACTCAGCAGAAACAATGTCCTGGTATTGATAGCCGTATTTCTGTATGCACTGCAGACTCGGATGTGAACTAGTCTTCGTAGTAAAGAGGATTACATTGACTGTAGTTCATTTCATGGCTCAGTGTTTATATGCTGAATGGTGGATTAAAGGACTGATCTGCAGATTTAAGCCTGGGCCAAACAGCATGGAGCCCTAGTTATATTTCTCACAGGCTTGTCAGGGGGTCATGAAGCTCAGACAGAAGTCTGAATTTTATATCTGGACCACCAGCTGAGAGACAGGTCATGGGTCCAGATCTCAGCTGGTGGCAGACAGGAACATGCGGGCTCGATGTACTTGTTTGAATGAAATATGTACAGCCAAATGTCGTGACACGGCACAGACTCTGTATCCAGTGGAGCCTTTTGTAAAAGAAACATCCCCAACTTTCTTTTGCCCCTTCCTTTGACTAGCACTTTATCCTTGATCTTGAAGGTCAAGCTTCCTCCCCTTTTTTCTGCTCTACTCTTCTTCTTTTCCCCAAAGTGCCTGAGGTGCTCCTCGCTCTGTGAGATTAGCAGTTAATCCATGAAAGGTAGCGGATTGGTTGTGCTCTCTCTTTGAATGTTATTAAAGAAGGCTGTCCTGAGGTGTGTGTGTGTGTGTGTGTGTGTGTGTCTGTGTGTGTGTGTGTATGCTATGTGTTTGTGTACATGGGTGTAATTGTGGTCGAGGTGTGTATGCAGGATGTGTGTGTCCTTGTTCTAATCCTGCGATAACCAGGCATGTGCCCCCGAGGTAGAGGAATGGTAGGAGGCATGGGTGGAGACGGGCAGAAAGGGACGGGCAAGGTCCAGAGGTGGAGCAGGGGGTTTGTCAACAACAGAGATCAGAAAAGATGACTTTCAGTCTGAGGGCTCAAATTGGACTGGCAGAGGAGGGGGTCCGACAAACAGACACCTGCTACTTTTTCCAATATCTCCAAGATTCCTTCTTGAATCATGATGTGAAACAGCTACATTGTGGTGCTATTTTATTCTAATATCGATGTTTATATATCTGCATGTATAGAATTTCATAATCAATACAGTTTATTTTGCCAATTGATTCTTCAATTGATTGTTTCTTTAATAAATTGCCATAAAGTGGGATAAAAATCGGCTTACAATTTATCTCAGCCAAAGATGACCTTCTCAAACTGCCCTCTAAATTCATCCAGCTGTCCAAAACCCCAAACATGTTACGTCAATAGTAATTTGTGGGGAAAAAGCAGCAGATGCTACTTGACTTTATATGTATATGTATGTATATTTATGTGGTTGCATATTGTGTACAATCAATATTGTGTACACTTATATAACTTTGCATATGTATGTGATTTTATGCTGTCATATGTGTTCACTGCCCACTGATGTTGGGATAAGATTACAGTGTTGTATTGTAATTTTAGAGTTCATATCATTGCAGCTGCCACATGGTGCTGTTACCCTGTTACACTGCTCTGAAAAGTATTTGGCCCCTTCCTGATTTCTCACAATTTTGCATATTTCTCACACTTAAATGTTTCACATGATCAAAGGAATTATAATATTAAACAATGATGACCTGAGTAAACAAAAATGCAGTTTTTAATGATAATTTCATTTATTAATCAAAAAAAAAGATACGTAAACCTACCTGATCCTATGTGGAAAAGTAACGGCCACCTGTCATAAATTAACTGTGAATAAGTACATTTTTGGGGGGTTTTCATGAGCCACATCCAGGTCTGATTACTGCCAGACCAGTTAAATCAAGAAATAACTTAAATAGAACATGTCTGTTGAAGTGAAGTAGGGTAAAAGGTCTCAAAAAGATCATCATGACATGATCTAAAAAAATTCAATAACAGATGAGAAACAAAGTCATTGACATCTATAAGTTTGGAAAGGGTTGCAAAACCTTTCTAAGGCTTTGGAACCAGGGCCAGAGTCATTATCTACAAATGGAGAAAACTGGGACCAGTGGCGAAACTTCCCATTAAAGGCCAGACGACCAAAACGACTCCAAGAGCACATCAACAACTCATCCGTTAAGTCACAACAGAACCAGGGGCATTCAAAGCCCTGCAGGCCTCACATGCCTCAGTTAAGTCAGTGTCCAGGACTTAACCATAAGAAAGAAAGAAAGGGCAAAAAGGGCATCATCCATGGGAGAGGTCGAGGACGGAAACCACTGATGACCAAAAAGCACACCAAGGCTAGTCTCCAAAAACTGCCAAAAACTCATCTTGATGATCCACAAGACTTGTTGGAAAATATTCTGTGGACTGATGAGACAAAAGCTGAAAGATGTGCATCACATTACATCTGGCATAAAACGAACACAAAATACCCCAAAAATAACCTCCTACCATCAGCCAATCATGACGGTGGTAGTGTGAGGGTCTGGGCCTGCTTTGCTGCTTCAGGACCTGGATGACTTGAATTGATGGAATCGTGAATTCTGCTCTCTTCCACAAAATCCTGAAGGAGAATATCTGGCCTCAAGCTCAAGCACACTTGGGTTAAGCAGCAGAACAATGATCCGAAACACACCGGCGAGTACATGTCTGAATGGTTTAAAAAAAAAAAAAAGTGAAGGTTTTGGAGCAGTCCAAGTCCACACTTAAATCTGATTGAGATGCTGTAGCCTGACCTTAAACAGGCCGTTCATGCTCAAAAACCCTTCAGTGTGACTGAATTAAAACAATTCTGTAAAGAAGAGTGGGCCAAATTTCCTCCACAGTGATAAGACTCAACATAAACGCTTGATTGCAGTTACTGCTACCAAGGGGGGGTACAACCAGTTATTAGGTTTAGGGGGAAATTATTTTTTTACACATGGCTAGGTATATTTAGTTATATTTTTCCCTCAATAAAAAAAATCATGTAAAAACTGCATTTTGTATTTATTCAGGTCATCTTTGTCTAATATTGTGGATTTAACGACCTGAAAGATTTCAGTGACAGATAGAAAAAAATCTAAGAAATCAGAAAGAGGGTAAATATTTTTTCACACTATATCATATCTTATCTTAGAACTTCATATTTCCGATGCTTCAACCTGCAAAGTAGTGCTATTTTTCCATTGACCATTCATCCACTGTTTCTATGAAATCAATGGATGAATAATATTTAAGTGTAAATAGTTGAAATTAGTCTGTTATTGTACACCTGTCATCCAGCTGTAAACCTTAACCTCCCTACATTATTTACAAATTAAAATACTAATAATCTATTGTTATTAAAACGCTGCACAACACCCCCTTGATACGCTAATTGACTGTAAATAAGTTATTTTGCATGCACTGTCGATTTAGCAGTCCTGAATCACTGATGAAGTAGGGGATGATTTTCCCTATTCGTACGTCCTCTAATACGGACGTTAAACTTGAAACCACAGTGCTTTGAGAGGAGCAAACTGAGGTCAGACCTCACTGATGCTGGTATTGTTTTGGCAGAAGGTGGAGAAAGTCAAGCAGGAGGTGAAACGGACAGCTACAGACAGAGATCCCTGGTGACAGGCTGTACATAATTGATTGTTTATCTGTCTACAGCCTATGCAGCAGCAGTCAGCCAGGAAATACTCCTCTCCTGCTCACATGCAGTATTTAGTTTGCGATTAAATTCAGAAGCACTGACAATGCAGTATTGTAGTAAACTTAAATTCCTAAATAACTAAAAGTACAAGAGAACAATGCTGAATTCCTGTGTGATGGAGATAAAACAAGCTGTGAACATACCCACAGATCCACGGTGCCGCAGTGGCTCTGCTGCCCCGTCTGCTCAGATTGACAACTGTGTCCGCCCTGGCAGCGAGGCACGGATGTAACCTTGGGAGTAAAAAAGAAAACTTCTGTTTCCTCTCTCCTGTCCTGTTATCACTGTTTTATATGCCAATGAGCAGACTTTAATTTTACCCTACAGCAGGTGAATGTTTGCGTGCGTGATGCAGAGTCGAGCAGCGGACCATCCTAAGTGCCCTTCAATCCATCTCACACACACATGCACACATACATCACACCCTCCATAGAGAAACTCATCACAATGTCACTTTCAATTTGGATGAGTCCACGGTCTGTTCAGGAGATATAATGGATTGGATGATGGCAGGGAAATGGATGATGCGGCTCAGGATTTCTGTAACAAGCATTCCGATTTCTGATCCTCTCACTCTTCAGGTGCCATCTTTGAGTCCTCAGACCTCCCTGTCTTCCACAATTGCATGCTTTTGAAAAACTCCTAGTTGTGAAAAACAGCATAAGTAGGTGCACACAGAAGTATTTCATGTGTGCAGCTGAGGAAAGCTTCTGAGGATTGCTAAATGTTTCAAAAAATGTGTGACAGAGCAGAGAGAAATGAATTTATTTTTGCATCCCCCCAAAAATTCACTTAAATAACTGAAAACAGTCCAAACTATTGCTTCCAGATTAGCAAAGACTTTTTTTTTTTGCATGAATATTTTCAGGAGTGTTTTTGTATGAATACTTTTAGCAGCTATTGAAAACTCTGTCCTTACTAGCACATATAATGTTTTGTAAGTTTTCTCAGAAACTGCATGGGGGAAAGAAATTCTTTCCAAAAGATAAACCTTTCATGATTGGCTTTTCGTTTTGAATCCTTTTGGGCCATGACTGGATAAACAATCATGAAATAAAGAAAAGAAGAATCGAGAAGGCTAAAACAAGTCCGCAAAGTTCTGTGTTCTACAGCTGATGTAGTGCTCTGTAGGTGCTTATCAGAGAGCAATATTTATGTGAATCTCAAAATACGATAGATCAGTGTTCTTCTTTTTTGTGTCTCCGGGGGATAAAGATCTGCCTTTGTGTTCAGGGGCACATGAAGGGCATGCATTAAATCGCCTGTTCATGAGGGGAGGGAAAAGGCTTATAAAAGCTCTGCAGTTCTTTAGCAATTTAGTTTAGGTCTTAAGTCAGCGTTGCATGATATTTTCAAATAAATCTGTTTTGCAGTCGGAGTTTCTGGTTTTGCCATTAGGGACTTGAAGTAAAAACAAATACATCGTCTGATCAAACAGACCACAGGCTCCAGAGGATATGATGGTAAATAGGTTCAGAAAGTCTAACTGACTCGGGTTTATGGAGGGTGAATGATCCGCAGGTTCAAACACTTGGTACACACCTGGGAACTAGTGAGGATGTTAAGAGGGCAATTATTTGTTTGTGTGACATTATGCATGTTGTTAGTTTACATTAGATTTTAGACAAGGTGTTCAGGTTTTGTGGCATTCAGATAAATGTATAATGCTTTGTAGCATCACAAACTATTATAGAAAACTTAAGATTTGTTGGCTTTTTAACAACCTCAATTCTGAAGAAAGTTCAGTTGCTATGTAATTATGAATGGAATTCAATGATGTAAATGTTATAAGCTAATATTTCATTCACAACAGAACATAGAAAACATATCAAATTAATTAAAATGTATCTTTTCAAGAAAAAAGGTAATTTTGAATATATATATAAATTTATTAATATGTAGGCTGTAATGTAAAAAGTAGAATTATGCTTGAGTTATCTTATGTGTTATCCAGACAACAAGAGTTGTAATGCAATAGTAACAAACTAAAGACTCTAAGCATATCACATAAGAAGAAATACGAACATTTTCTTTTCAGCCCCTATTGATTTTTTTTTCTAAAGACAAATGATTCCTCTTTTTTACACCACAGCTGTTGAAAACTATATCTTTTTCATGTGGTCTGTGTTATTAGAGCTGCCTTGTGCATTTTTTTTTAATGTTCAATTTATGTAGTGCAGGAGCTTATCATTTGAGCTTTTATTGTGTATTTTGACAGTCTGTTTCCTATACAGAGGTTCTCCACATTGAGGGAGACAGATTTGTTTGCCAGTTGGATACAGTACATCGTCATGGGCTGTAACCATTAGTTAAGCCTGTCAGTGGGATATTCATAACAAACCGTATCACTAACTCCCCAGTATCTGTGACAAGAGCTGGGGAGTCCTGGTTCAAAGGGGACGTTTTGTTAATGCTTTTACACAAAAAATCCACAGTACTTAACAGCCAATTGTACCAGTTTACAAGACTCAAACTAGAGACCAGTAGCTTATAAATGCAAAATACAGTGCATTTATAGGCACAAGTTGCCAACTCATGCCTGTATATGTGTAAATTAGGTGTTTATTTCCAGTAGTTATAAAAACCAGATTTATCACTGCCACAGTTCCATCCCTTAGATTGTGCAAACAAGAACAACAAATTACAGGAAAAAAAATCAAACATCTGAAACCATTTTATGACAGATTATGATGAGATGGAGGAATACTGTGGCTCATTTTCCAGTCAGCTGTTGGTTACTGATGTTGTTTTCGCACAGCTGTCGAAATACCAAGTCATTTAATCCGACACTGGGTCTTGTATTTTGTCTTGATGGAAATAAAATAAATTACCAATAGGCTCCCATCATTCCTAAAATTTACAATGAAATGATTTAATCAAGTATTATTTTCTTGTTAGTGTTAGTGATTTGCAAGTGTAAAAATACTGAAATTGGTTGAACTGAAAGTAGAATGCTATTGCATTTCTCACACACACAATAGAAACGTATATAACACTACGGAGACTGTAGGTTGATGCCTGTTGTTTTCCTGTTTTAGAGCATGATGAGTGTCTCAGCGGACTCCACAATTGCGATGAGAACGCCTTGTGCTTCAACATGGTCGGCGGGCACAGCTGCTCCTGTAAACCGGGGTACACTGGGAACGGAACTGTCTGCAAGGGTAAGTATCACCGCCATGTAGACTCTGTGGTTTAACTCTGACAAGCTTGTACTTGAAACCTGTGGTACCGTTAGGACTCTTCGAATTCCACATGTATTTATGTTTGACTTGAGCGCCACCTCTGGCAGATGTCAAACCTCTAGTGCTTTTACAAGACAGAGCTACTTCTTTTTCATCCCTCTGAGCATGCACAGTGTCATTTGTGTATCTCTTCCATTTATATCCATTGTATCATGTCAACTCCAGTGACTTCTCTGTGTTTTGCGGACACATTAACTAAGCGCCTACCCATGGATAATGAACATTTTTGAATTAACCTTGGTGAGATGCATTAATCACACCAGCTAATATCATGAGCGCCTGTAATGAATCACATCACCAAATTAGCTCTTATTCTGTATGCAAATACATATGCTGCTGCTGGTCTAATTACATAGTTAATGCTCGTTAATCTTGGAGAGTAATGGCTCTTTTCCTCTGGTCTACCCCTAGCTATGTGTGACGGATTGTGCCAGAATGGAGGAACCTGTGTCTCACCCAACAACTGCATTTGTCAGCAAGGATTTACTGGGAAAAGATGTGAGACAGGTAAGAGGTCAATTCTATTCCTCCTACTTTTCTTTGGCTCGTGTAGGACTATTGGGTGATCTGCGTGGAGGAGGTAAGGGGAAGGTAATACAAATTGAGGTGGTATTTCACATTGTTTAGATCCAACAAGAACAGGACAAAAGGAAAAAGCAGAAGAGATTACAGTGGGAAGGTACTTAAGATCAGAGTTGGTGCTTTAGTTATCTTGTCACATCTGGGCTCTTGTGTAAAAAGGCAGTGATTACTGTTACTGTGTGGCACCGTCTTTGCAAAGCAGCTGATCTGTAAGTGCTGAGATGTTTTCATATTTATGCACTATGAACACTTTATTCATAGTGTGTGTTGCTGTTGTGCTTGTGTGAGCTTTTACGTGTGTGTGTGTGGGGGGGGGGGGGTCTGTGCTCCATGGTGAGTAATGAGCTTGTATCTGTTCCAATGGCCTGATGGAGGATTTGAAGTGCAGTTGCAGCAGTATGGGAATTACCCCATATCACAGCCCATATTAATCAGTGTGGCATTCCTACTCATAGGCTCTATGCCATATCAAATTAGAACAGCAGAGCTTCCTGATGCACGGTAACTGATAGGGCGTGATAGCTTAACCAAGTATTAAGTCAGCCTGTGTTTGTGGAAAAGGCTATGGCATTATTTGCTCTCATGCATGGAAATGTGTCAAACACTGTGTCGTGATAAAACTCTGGGCTTTGGATTCTACTCTGACTGTTTTCGCTGCAGTGATGATGAATAGAAGTAGCCAAGAAACCTGTTTTTTCTGGCAGTTAAGTTAAAGTTACCAGAACACACTTAGGACTACCAAAACCACCAGCGACTGAATAAAGTATGAAGCTCATTGTTTACACACGTGTATTTTATGGTATCGCCAAGTTTTCTTCTTCACACTAAACTCAAAGCTGCTTATTTTGAGTCTCTCAAAATAAATGTGTCTTATAATCTTCACGTGCTGCGTCTGCTGATAGTTTACATTATAGCTCTGTTAAAGCTCAGCTCTGGTTTTAGACAGAAAACAGCCACAGTAAAACCACAAATCACCTCTGCTTTTTGTATGGCTTATGTTGCCAATAGCTGCACTAAAGGTCTGTTTGGAATTGAACAAACAAGGTCAGAACTGTTACGGTTTAGTCTGAACCATGGATCAACAAACAGTCAATCAATCAATCAATCAAAGATTATTTCTATACCACTTTACAACAACACAAAGAAGACCAAAGGGCTTTACATCTAAAAACATGAGCAAATTATAAAATAAAAACAATTTAATCAAATACTATAAAAGTGCATCAAACAATAAGACCCAACACAAAATGATAAAAAAAAACACCACTGATTTAAAACCTAAGAGTTTTAAAGGATTTAAGGATTAAAAGCCAGTCTGAGCAGGTGTGTCTTTAACCTAGACTTAAGGACTGAGGACTGACTGAGGCCATAATACAGTGCATTGCAACAGTCAAGACGTGAACTGATAAAAGCATGGATCGCTTTCTCCAGATCGCTGCGAGAAAGAAATAGCTTCACTTTAGCCAAAAGATGGAGCTGGAAAAAGCTTGCTTTAATAACTCCATCAATCTGTTTGTCAAGCTTCAGTTCACTGTCTAAAATCACTCCTAGATTCATGACAGCCTGGCTCACAGGGGCAGTTAGGAGGTTGGACAGTGCATTACAGTGCAAATCAGAAGGGCCAAAAATTATACATTTGCTTTTGCTGTCATTGGAAGGAACTGAGGTGATGATAATAGCATCATATAATAATCATATTATACATTTTTACCTTCATAAGCCTCATAATCAAACTCACCCATGTCGAAAAACACTGTCATTTCAGCTTCATACTCCATTCTTTTCATTTATATCTGTGTCCAGTGATGAATACAACAACACTGCTTATAGCTTTTATCACTTTGTCACTTTCTTTGACTCTAAAAGTTGTTTCTTAGTGGTTCTCATCCCATCTGGACACTTTCTGACACTTTGGTCAAAGGCTCCATAGCCTGAGTTTTCCTCACTGTGGGAGATCATCAGAGTGACTCACTACTCCCTCTAGTGGCCACATAAATCCTGTCAACGTACATAGATACAGTTCATATTTCTACAATCCAGTACATTGGCATCTTTGGCAGAACTTCAGAGTTGTTTTTCCTCAACACTCTAATAATAATTTTCAGTAATATTTTAATATTTGGAAGTATAAATACTACATACAGCCTGTTTGAAGTTACTGAACGCCGCAGCTTTGTCATAACCCATTCCAACCTTTCATGGAGTGTCCTTCAAGAGACAAGCGGCTGGGCTAATAGAAAGTCAAGTCGTGATAGTTCTCTCATTGTGTGAGCTTGTGTGTGTGAGTGAAGCAAACTGACCCTCTCTGCTTGCTCATTGGTTCAGATATTGATTGCACATAAAGGACCTTTTTTTACGAGGCGTCCTTTTTACTGCCCGCCTTAAAGTAAATGAATTTCCTCATGCTGCTGCTCAGAGATGCTGAGAAAGTAGTGTGTGTGTGTGTGTGTGTGTGTGTGTGTGTGAGTGTGTGTGCATGCATGTGTATGTCTGAGAGCTATAGAGAATGTGGTAACAGACCTAACCATAATGACTTATCCTCCTCCCCATTTTGCAGTAGAAAAGGTGGCGAGGACCTCGTCTCTTAGTAAAGGCACAGTGATTCACACATTTCATTACCTTCGATAGTGTTTTAGATGGCTCCCCTTCCCTTTTTGTGAGTGTTGTGTGTCTGAAAAATTGTTGTGGAATAATCCATCAAATTGTACACTTTGCACTTCAGGTTTTTTCAAGGTGATTTTATTCTTCACAGGTTTATTTACAGCATATATTTGCAATCTACCAAATGAATGTATTCTGTCAATAATCTTTCTTTGGTGTATATTATTACACCAGAGCAATCATATAAAGGTTGAGGTAGTATATATCTTCTGATAATACTATAGGACATAGGATTTCACTATTTCAATATTCCATTGAACCATCTACAACCACTGGTCTGCCTACAAGACAGAAAGACTGTGTAAGACAACGACTATCTGTCACCATTGTACTATCTGCAGAGTAGAAATGCGCACTGCTGTTGAATTTTAAGTATCATTTTCAGTGTATTGAGTGACACAAACAAGACATTTTCACACCCTTTTTGTTGAAAAGGAAGTCTCACAGATGAATATCTTAAAACTAGGCAAGTGAAACAAAGATACCACACGGAACATCTGTAAAAGAAAAAGTTTTATTGTAATTTGGCTGAACTAGAACCTTTTAAGATGCTCTTTACCCCATAAGATGTAAACGACTGTCAGTAATTTGAGTGATAACAAAGATTTTCCTCATTAAATAGAGATGTCTTTGTACTTGTTAATCATACTGTAAGGGGATTTTCAGTCTTTCTTTCTGGCTTGTCTTCATTACTGAGACCAATTAGAATTTGGGGTTCGAGGATGCAAACATAAATAAGTATCAAAACTCTCACATGCTCCTCATGCCTCAGGCGACAAGATGTTTGTCACCACAGCTGCTGTTGCTGTGTGCGGGTCTACCCGCCCCTCCCCACCCCTTCCCACCACAGACTGCCTCACTCCTGATTTCGTTCAGT
>JAPQRQ010000023.1:25915527-25932682 GCA_037367365.1 Apogon talboti | reverse complement strand
GTGTGTGTGTGTGTGTGTGTGTGTGTGTGTGTGTGGGGGGGGGGTTCCTCATGACTGTCTCCTCAGAGTGTGACAGGAGCTCTCAGCAAGGGAAGTGTCTACTGCAGAAGCTCACAGAGATGTATGGAGGTTAATGTACTGTTGGATATGCTGGGAGGGGTGAGGAGGGAGGACAGTAGTTGGGGAGAAGAGATGGAGATGTATGAGGAGAGTGACAGATGCAAAATTCGAGGAGAAGAGAAACAGAGAGGTAACAGTTGGGGGGGGTGGAGGGGGTGAGAGGAGGTGAACTGGAAAAGAAGATACAGAGATGTTGGGAAAAACTGACAGATGCAGCGACGGAATGGGAAATGCGAGTAGAGATGGGTGGTTAGAGGGTAGGGGTTACTGAGTTTTCACTGCATTTGGATGCAGAAAGAGGCTGGTGGAGTAGGTGCTGCAGGAGGAGGAGAAGCAGAGCTCGATGGATGAACATGGAAAAGCTTTCACTAAGTCTGAGCTCCCCACCCCCAGAACCCTGTGAGCTTTTAGAGGCCTCCCCAGGGACTCAACCACTTCTGCTGCTGCAGCGGCAGACTGACGGCCTGTCATAAGACACCGAACAGGAGCTCTTCAAGGCAAATACGTGTACATGTGGAAACACACACACCTATAAGCATATGCATACACACATTTTTGGTTTGCAATTGTCAGCTTGAAACCCTAATTTTGATTGTTGCACATCAGCGTGTTGTGATCTGAATATGTGTAGTATGTTTGCATCTGACTCAGAGTAATTCTACGTGGATGATTGTGACAGCATTGTGTGTGACTGTTTTTGTTATGGTATTTTCATTCGCTGTGTGTGTACCCGCTTGCCTGTCATTACCATTCAGGGGGAATGGATGGGGAGGGACAGGGGACATGCAGTGCTGACAGACAGACTCCAGCTAGTGGAGAACCTTGACACATCATGAATTATGCAGGATACAGCTGCGGCAGGGCACACACACTTCAGTCATGGATATAAATGTACACAGAGCCGGCCATGTAATGTGTGCCCCTAACATGCCGCATAGTCAATATGGAAGCCCCAGGCTAGTACTATATGGCATAAGTGACAAATGTGCAAACGGTAAAATATTACATTTATTTTTCACCCAAATGTGTGTTCATTTCTGTCCCTGGCTTGAATGAACTAAAAACCAGCTTTGTTGCCGTATTATGTGTTGAGTTTGAGAATTTGTGTTGTCATTATTTTGGGTGTTTGGGTGTTTATTTTGGGTGAAGTGTAAAGACTGTTCAAACATACAAACATGAGCCAAATGGGATTAATATGGTGAAGAAATTATTGTTATATCAGATAAAACTACCCAAACTATCCAATTTATGGACAAATACAGATGAAGAGCTAGTGATTTATATTTATTCAGACTGATACACGTACTGTATGTTCATTTAAGTGCATCCATCGTTCAGATATGATCACATGTTATTGCGTGATATTGTGTGCTGTGTGCACTTTTGCAAGAAAAAATTTGATCACAGACAGTTAATGCCAGTTTTGTCACAAATGAAATGGATGGATCCATAAATGTATGGAAAACATTAAAAGATAACTTTTAATCCACAGACGTTTCCCTAATGTCTCTCTCTTAGCCTTAAGGGGTTTTTATTTATGAATCGTTTTCATTCGAACATCTTAGCTCATGTAAAAGACCAGTTTTACCCATGAAGCTACACATTGATTGTGACAAATGTATCAGGGAATAAAAAGGAATAAAACCAAATTAGCAAATCTAGAAACACAGCAAAAAAAAAAAAATTATGCACTTCCATCTTATTTTTCAGATATATGGACAGGAAGAAGTTGCTTATACTCACTCTGTGAGTATAAAAGTAACTCTGCTTTTAGGAAGGACATGTATAAAGAAGAGACATAACGAGAACTTTATGATAATCTTATCCTTAAGGTGGTTTAAGGTCATGGAGCCTAGGACTGTAAAGATTTTTTAGCAGCTGAGAGTCTCTACATGAAATAATTGGACATAATATCTATGAACATTGGTTTCTGTTTCGGCCTCAGATGTGTGTTTATCGACTGAAACGCTGAACTGATCCTATGAGGTGAATGAATGTGTAGGTAGCCTTGATATTTCCTTTATTTTCAGCTCATTATATTTTCTTTTTACGGTTGTAAAATGCCTCTAAGCCTATTAGGATGCTTGCCCGCCAGTTAAAATTTTCTGTCGCTGTGCTGTCAGTTGTGTAACTAATGGGCATCTCTGTGGTCCTTCTCTGGCCTCTCGTGGTTCCTCAAAGGATGCAGGAGGTTGCTCGAGGGAGAACGGCATTTGATCAGATTCAGAGGATGGACACCTCTCTCTTTCATCTTTTACTTCGTCTGCAGTCTTTTGTCCTCACAAGTACTTCTAATCAGGCACGCAGAATCACACAGAGGCCAGTTTAGCTTCAACAAAGTTCTTCAGAAAGGAGAAAGAGATAAAAGATTTTTATGTCCGCTGTTAATGATGCAATTTAGATTTGTGACTCCTACACGCTCCTGGAGGGCTATGTTCAAGAGCACCATCAGGGAGCTCCACTGCATTACACCTACACTGTAAATTGATGTTTTATTGGTAGGAGAAACTCTCATTTTCTCAAATCGTGATCATTTACCACTACCCTCCTTCTTACAAAATGATACTCATAAATAGACATGATATAAAGATGGGAACATTCCACTAATGTGAGTGCAACGCTGTTTCTATCAGAGGGGTTGCATTTTTTTTGTTGTTGCAATGATACATTCAGTGGGTTTTTGCAACATCTCTGTCAATTCTACGAAGAGGAAGACAAAAAATAAAGAGAAAAACATTAAGGAAGGACAAAAATGGAAACAGACAGGAAAGGACAGGAGTGTGATTCAGACCGAGGTGTAAGAATAGAAAAGGAAAGGCAGCAACGGAGAAGAAGAGCAGATAGGAGGGTGAGATGACCAGTGAGTTCAGCAGGAAACTTTAAAGACAGTGAGTGAAGAAGTGTGGAGACCTGAAGTCACACTGGCATATTGACTAGGACAGAGAGCAGGACAGGGTCAAACAAACAATTTGTTCCCTCAGGCCTCATTTACATTGATGTCAAGCTCCAGGAGGCCTGTCAAAGAATGAAACAGAAAGAAAGACTGCAGACAGACAAAAAAGCTCTGATAGACGAATAAACAGTCACACTCACAGAAGCAGGATGATGAACTATATACATATAGAGGCATGCACATATGAACAAGCCAAATATGAACAGACATGCAAACAGACCAGTCCAATCTCCATTTCATTTGAGCAAACAGTTGATTTCCTGCTGTGGTGCCTTTATGCGCTGTCCACACTAATGCAGATAGTTTGCAGATATTTTTTTCTACATTTGAATCTTTCATCTGCATGTAAATTACATTATAAGTCACAAAAACAGTTTTTCTAAAAAATACTTTCCAAAGGGAAGTTTTAATAAACTATGTTTGTGTGTATCTGTGTAGAAAGAGAAGATTAAACGATTGAAAATGTGTCACATCACATTTTGCTTATGTGTATTTTTGCTTTGATGAACCTTCACCTGAAACATCAAATCCAGGCGTATAAATCAGTGTATGAGCTGCAGTAGTAAGCACATATATATTTGGGATACAGACCAGACCGGCGTTATGGACAAATCCACAGCATTTAAAGCAGGGGTGTCAAACATACGGCCCGCGGGCCAAAACTGGCCCAGCAAAGGTTCCAATCCAGCCCATGGGATGAATTTACAAAGTGCAAAAAATTACACTGAAGGTATTGACAGTCAAGTGTGTAAAGCTCATTTTAGCCCAGTTGGATTTAAAGTGGGCTGGACCAGTAAAATAATAGTAGAATAACCTATAAATAATGTCAACTCCAAATTTCAAACAAAAATTTTAACAATATTCTGCCTGTTACTATATATTTTGTGCCTTTCTAGATCCACTGTGATCTGTAATGCACATGTATAAATGATAAGCTGACGTATAATACTGTTAAAATTGCACCTATTTTTCTAAAGAAATTTTAGGTTGTTCAGGTTATTCACATTATTTCCTAAATGATAGTTTGTAAATGTAAGCATTTTCACAATATAATTTTCTTGTTTTGCACTAAAACAAAGAGAAAAATTATTATTTAGAGGCTATCACGCTATTATTTTACTGTTCCAGCCTGGAGATCAAAACTAGGCTGTATGTGGCTCCTCACCTGAAATGAGTTTGACACCCCTGATTTAAAGAATACACTTCCACAACCCCAACGGACACTTAAGGTAACTTATGTTTAATACTGAACTTATTGTTGCTGCTTCACCTTCATGACAGATTAAAGCCTGTGCATCTGCAACGTCCAGTATTATTCAGTGTCCACAGTTGGAAGTCCAATATAAACTATGGTTTATCTGAGCATTTGGACCAGTTTTTAGTCATTTTTCCATTACTGTGTGGAGATATTTTGTAAAATGAAGGTCGTGTGGACAGAATGTTTTTTTAATGGGGCAGGAAAATATCTATTTAGAAAAATATCTGTTTGTGTGGACAGGCCATTAAACAATGAGGGCTGCACAGTATTTATTACACACGACAAAAACATCACAGTCTTATCAGAGCTGAAATCTCCCATGTGCACCTCCCACCTAACACTCAGTGCAGGTAGTGAATATTTAAAATCATATTAATTTTTTTGTCCCTTGACAGCTTCAGTGATGCATCACTGAAGCTCTCCCTGAGTCCCTGTTTTGCTCCACAGTTTACCCGCAAGGCCTGGGGCCCGTGCCTGTTTAAGCTCAAGCGGCTTGTTTAAGCACAATGATTATGTATTCATTATTTATTTAGAGACGGCCTTACAAAGCACTCACTCCATCACCCATAATTAGTGTGTCTTAATTAGGCTCTGCTAATGGCCGGAGCTGTCGCTTAGCTGAGCGCAACCTGCTGCTTCTACCTAAATGACACGTCTCCCAGGGATCGTGTTCTGCTGTAGCTGCTGCAGTGCAGCGATCTGCACTAAGCACTGGACACACACATTATACACTTTGAAGTCCAGCTGAAATCCAGTAGCACATTTTTCTTTGCTACTGCTTGCAGTAGAGATCTGCTTTGTAAGTAATGTTTCAGTACATCCTGTACAAGGGAGCGTTTATATTCAAGAATAGTTGGCATCTTGATAATGCCTCTATGTATCAGGCAGTGTGAACACTGACAAAAACACTGACTCAGAGGGAAATCATGACAGAAAAATTACCTTACTCGACTGTGCTTCCATGAATCCATTTTATTTTTCCTTTTTTTTTTTTTTTTTTTTTTTGGTGTCATGATTTTGAAACTTCTACTTAAAGAATAAAAACTCATTAAATTAAGCTGTTGGCCCAGTAGACTGACTGGTGAGTCCCAGCTGAACTCGCGTCCCTGAACATTAGACAGTTACAGATAAGCAGCTCCATTTTAACCATTCACACCTTTTACACAATGAATTCCAGCTTCTTCCCTCTGGACTGAGATTTGTAGTTCCAAGGTGTAAAACAAAACAGTACAAAAATAGTGATGTTTCAACAACCACTGCTGAAATGAAGGGATCCGAATAATACTACACTGATAATGGCCAATCATTAATTCATTTACTGCACTTTACTGTTGTTATTGTCATTTCCTCTGTTTGGTGGTTTTGATTGTTCGAGTATTTGGTATTTAATTCTTATTTTATTTCTTTTATGTTTGTTTACTATTTGTGTTTGTGTTTTTGTCAGATGTATGTCTAGAAGGATGCCTTTTCTTACCTGCAACCAATTCTGTCTATTACTACAAATAAAGTAATGTGAACTCAAACCTGATTATATTAAACCAAAGGGCAAGGACCTCAGCTCCTTGCAGAGGTATCATAAACTTTTAAGATATGTCTGATGGCTACTGGAATCTGCTCCAAAAAGCCCTGGATGTCACAGATGTCATTGAACCTCTGTACCCTAGTACACATTCTGGTTTCATCCATTTTATTTGGAACCTCTGATAAATGATAAGGTTCATCTTTGAACCTTTTCCTCCATTAATAAGATCTCAAGTTGAATAAAAAGCTTTGTTCTTACAGACTTTCAGTTTCATTTTATTTAAATAAAAAAACATTTTTCCCAACAGACAGCTCCACTGGAGTTGTGGTTTACAGGTTCTGCTAAAACCAAACACAAATGACTTTGTTATGCAATCTTATGATATTTTTACCATTTTAACAAGCCGGTAAGCTAGAACATAGCATGAACTCACCATTGACCACTCGGACTCCCATACTTCTGCACTTTTTGTCCAATTAGGTCACATTTCAGAACTAACATAGCAGCAGCTAAATGGCAAACTAGTGTTTTCAAAAATGGTAGTTCAGAAATCAGTGGGTGACGTCATGGTTCCTCCAGCCAATAATTATAAGCAGTCTATGTGTTAAACCCATGACTAAAAACAAAACAAAACAAAAAAACCAAAACTGTGTTGCTCTGTGTTTTTAACATCTCAGCGGTCAATCAAATATTTGGATTTATCCTCCTACTTACAAGCTTTGAGCCTGAACCAGCATTTGTGATTTGTCTCCAAAGGTTTTTTTCTTATTAGCAATAGTCAAACAATAAAAAACAAACAAACAAAACAACATGTTCTACAGTTGCATTCAGTCAGAACAGAGGTCCCCAAATGGTGGATGAGGACCACGAGACGCTTTCATCTGGACCGCAAAACCTTTCAACAACAATACACTATTTGTCTCTTTATTTTACTGTCATTTTAACTGGCACAGCGAGGCCAACTCAGCCGTATTATTTGGGTCCTAAACTATGCTGATTGCCAACTGCAGACCACTTGTGTATCAGCTGAGCTTTAGAACCACTGTGAAACAATCATAAAGTAACATTTTATTTCTCGGTTTGACGTCTTCCTTTTGCTAATGGTGCTCTCTCCTCGTTCCCTCTCTTTCTCAGTTGTTTACCACTGTTCGAAGTGCAAGGGCTGAAACTTGATCAGTTTGTTTACCAGCAACAACCAAGAAATCTCTTGCATATTATGTATAATTTTTGACTACAAACAATTATTTCCGATGAACTCCAGTGGGTGGAGGACTTTTAAAGCTATCTGTATCAGAGGCAGAGTTACTCCACTCCATGAACACTTACAGCTACTGATTGTATTGGCTGATGTCCAATGTTGCATGATTACTCATCCACTCTCCCACTCAACTGCTTGCAGATATGGATTTATGTTTTACTGTGCGTTTCATCTTTAAGAGCCGAGTGTGTAACTCAATTTGCCTTGGGTTTCATGATTGATTTCGATTGCTCGTTCTCTTAATGAAGACTGAGGACCGGTGACAATCACTCAATTACACTTTACTGTAAATAAAAGAACACGGGTCCGAAATCCATTTCTTACCTTATCACTCTGTCAGGAAAAGCTTTGTACACATTGTTATTGACTTCACCCAGCTTTTCCTCAGTCATCATTGTAAATGTGAGCTGACATGACAAATTCAGCTCAATTTTAAAATCCACTTATTGTCAAATGGCATTTCACTCAGAAGCAGAGCAAAGGTTTAGTCAAGAATCGGAGACGTAGTTAATTCTTCGCAGAGCATATCAGGATTATCAGGTAGTGCTCTATGGAAATGAAAATCAGCTTGAATTAGGATACTGTAGATGTAGTGACTCTCAGCTGAGTGATCCAATGCAGCAGAGCTGCTTCTCATCTGTCAGTCAAAGAAAGGAAAAGACATAGGAAGGGAAGAGACGGTGGTGAAAAGGTAAAAAAATGAAAAAAAAAAAAAAGTAGAGAACTGTACTTGTCCAGGATCAGAACAGGCAGCCAGGACAAAGGTAAGGGGCTGGCAGGGGCAGGAGCAGTGAACAGGAGGGGTGATGTGGAAACGGCTGGCAAGATTAAACTCTAAACTGTCTTTTTTTTTTTACTGTTCGAATTGAGAGCAAACTACAGGAATCAAAAAAGGCGATGATGAGGGCAGGTCTGTTTTTGCCTCAGCTTGAGCCAGAGAAAGACAGGAAGGATGAACCTGTAGAAAGGTGAGGACGGAAAATGAGGAAGAAAAGGGAGGTGTTTCTGGCAGAGCGGCACAACAAGCCCAGGAGGGTGCAGAGGAAAACACCGTCCATTTCTTCCTCACTTTGTCCTCTGAGAGCTGCCTTAATAGAGCCCTTGTTTCCCGGCTGCCACTCAGGATAACGAGTTGGATAACTGCGGTCTCTCATTGTCTCTCTTTTCTTCCTGCTTTTTCTTCCGACGTCCACGTGTCCCTGCATTTTATATCTCATTTTCTACCTCCTCCTCCTTTTCTTGTCCTCACCATCATCTCTTTGTGCCAGTAATTTGCCTTCTGTTTCCGTGTCTTTCGGTGGTAAGGTAACATAACCTGACCTCTCCAGGAGATAGAGGCAAAAAGACAGTTTTTATTTTCTTTGAGTAGTCTTTTTTTTCCCCAGCAGAACAGAGTAAAAACATGACATGGTCTAACAAGTGAAAGCACTACAGTACCCACATTTATGACTGAACAAAAGAGTAGGCTTCACAATTCAGTGGAAACAGACGCAGCTGCACCCTTGTCTTATTGTCATTGCTGATAATTTAATTACAATCGTCTCCCATTATCATTTACACAAGACGATAAAAGAGAGGGTGAGACATTGGCAAACATGCTGTATCCTTTTAATACCTCACATATTTAATCGAGCTGAGTCCAAGGTATGACAACAGCGAGTTCCACTGTCCTGAAACACGGCGACGCTTTAAAAGTTGATATGACAGCAGCTGAAAGGCAAGTTGTCGTAAATGTAGCTGACAAGTTTGGCTTAGATAAAAGAGAAAATGACAAATCTTTTGTTGAGAGTGTAACCCTCTGTTGTTATAGCCAGACAGTCGAGCTTTTAAAAAAGCGCTTGAATGAAATTGGCTGAAAATAACCCATTTGCATATTTTTAGACTTCACCATCAGCCTATGTTATAAATAGTACCTGACTGCTGCTTGTACTTTGAACAATTTCATACAACCTTATTTGGGGGAAAAGAGGATGATTTGGAGAAATTCAAGTTGATTTTTTATGTACTGGCAATAGACCTCATGCAGCTTTTAGCTTTAAAAGATCCCTGTGCTTTTATTGCACTGAAATTCACGGGCAACAAAGAGCATTGGATATTGCTCCTCAGGAGTGGGGAGAATTTCCATTAATTTTCAAAGATAGGCTAGTTGTGCTATTTGCTGTAGACTCATGACTTTTTAACGTGTGTCCTTTTAACCCAGAATTAGTGTCCGAAGGGGAGAAAATGAGGAGTTCTGCTCCAAACAAACTGATGTAATTAGTGAAATGTGTGAGATATACCTTCAAGGTTCTGTAGCACCAATGTATTCACTCTGGTAAGCGTGGAAAAATTAAGAAAAAGAGGATCCTGTAGGTTTTTCCTGCAGACCTACAAGTGACTCAGACAAATGTGGGTAATTTTTAAATAGATAAGGCTCTAATCTGAGGGACATTTGATCAACGGTTAATCTGCTGCAGAAATTCTATTAAAAGGCTGAGGGCTCATTAGCCAATAGATCTTAATCCCATTACTGCCTGGGCAGCGGGGGACCATGAGCCCGTCTGCCTGCCGCTCTATGGGGGATACTGTAGCAGGCAGTCACAGAGAAGGTCAGACACGGCACACTGCCATTTTCATAATGAGAGCAGAGCATCATGCATCATGCACAATCATAAAAAAAGCATCATTGGCTATGCAGACACATTTAATCACAGTGCATGTCTGGGCCGAACATATTTAGCCCTACTGTGTAATAACAAGCTTTATTTCCCCTCTTGTGTGGGCCTGGTCCTTAGTTTAATTAAATGTTAGCTAAAATATCAGTGATCTTTCCGTCCTTGTGTGCTACCCTCATTGTCGAGAACTGTATTGGATTTGTTCTTGGCGGACGACTGTTTGAGGGGCTGTTTGTTGAAATAAAAGGGTTGAATGTTGTAAACAGATAGAAGAGGGGTGAATAAGGGAAAGGAAACACAAGATAAAGAGATGAATAGCGAATGATAGGGAGAAAGCAAAAACAAATAGAGAAGGAGAAAGCCGGAGTATGTAATCTGAGTCTTGTATTAAAGAAAAGAGCTGAAGGAGGAGGCAGAGTCAAGGATATTTCTAAGTGGAGCCCTCTGGAAACAAACATCAGCCCCATGTATTGACAACCACCCACAGACTGTGCTAGCATGTGTGTCAAAATCCTTTATTAAGCTTTCTTTCACATCACCTCACAGACAATACGCACGTTAGCACACAAATCCTAATTATTTGCAGCCATATGTTGTGGAATAAACAGCATGGGATTCTTAGTGGCGTTCCAAAATGTTGGTATTATGCCTCTAGCTTCTAACAATAGGCTTGTTATGGTAGATTAATTTATACCCTGCTATCTTTTATTGATACAGATGTCCTGCTCTGGCTATGCAGCTATGCTAGATCAATAAAGCCCATGGACTAGATTCACTTAGATGCGAGACACGTTGTTTTATCAATTATGAATCAGTCAATGTTGAAAATGCCCCCCCAGGCAAGAATGGAGCACAATAGATCCACCCAATGTAAAGCACATATTTTAAAACTAACATGAGTAGCCAATACTGATTATACACGGATGTCTTACTATCCTCCTCTTCTCTTTTCGCCTCCTCTCAGACATTGATGAGTGTGCGGATGGCTTTGTCGAGTGTGATAGTAAATCCACTTGTGTCAACTTGCCCGGCTGGTACCACTGCGAGTGCCGTGATGGATACCATGACAACGGCTTGTTTTCCGCCAACGGGGAATCATGTGTTGGTGAGTGGGCTACCTTTTCTGTTTTCTTCTTTTTCCAAGTTTTATCTCTTCTTATCTTACAACTGGAGGGAAGGGACAGTTAGGAAGTATTTCAAAGAGCTCATGTGTATGGGTCAATGATGTGACGCTTATTTTTTGTGGCTGAATTCAATTTAAAAGGACGGTTCATCTTTGAGGACTGTTTGGAATATGTGGCTTTGAAACATTTTGAGGACATATTTGATATGTAATGGCAGAAATGCTAATGTGATGTAAATCTAAAACATTTTTAGAACTTCCTTTAAGTAGCAGAATTTCTCAGTCAAACATTCTATCAACTAGGTACTTCCTGAAATTTTAGGGTGGTATCAGTATAAGTAAGCACACATGTGGTAAGCCTATAGTCTTTTAAACCATCTAACACTCATTCCAGAGTGTTTTTGTATGGAGTGATATTATTACATTTGTGTATGTGTGAACAAAAATCTCACTTATTACGTCATGTACAGTATATGCTTTGGATTTTATTTTTTTTAAAAGTAGCTAGCTGAGATTGTTGTAAAGTCATTCTATATAGTAATGATATTCTAAACTCTCAGCAGAAGAGCATCGTCACACACCAGAACACACTTAGGCCTATCAAACCACCAAAGACTCACAGACTGTGTCACTGAATGAATAAAGTATTAAGCTCATTGTTTACATACATCTGTATCATTAAGTTTTCTTCTTCACACTAAAACTCACGCCTGCTTAATTTGACAGATGGTCAAAATAATACCAAGTCTTATTATCTTCACTTATCACATCAGCTGACATTATAACTCCGTTAGCTTAGCTCTGTTTTTAGACAGAAAATGACTACAGTAAAACCATGAATCACCTTCATTTTCTGTACAGTTTGTATCAATAGCTGCAATAAAGATCTGTTTAAAATCATCTAAACAAGGTCAGAACAGTTTAGTCTGAACCACAGATCAACAAACAGCAACTTAGCAAAGATAAGAACAACCCATAATAACTTCATACCTTCATCAGCCTTTCATAGAGCTGCGTCTAGTGGTGAAAACATGTGCTTCTAGCTTTTATCACTTTGTCACTTTCTTTGACTCCTATAGTTGTTTCTTCATGGTTCTCATCATATCTGGTCACTTTATGATGCTTTGGTCAAAGGCCCTGTGGTGTTAGTTTTCCTCACAGTGGGAGACCAGCAGAGTGACTCACTACTCCCTCTAGTGGTCACATAAATTCCTTGGCCCATTAGTATGAATAAATTCAGTTTCTCTACAATCCACCACATGTGCATTTTTGGCTGAACTTCGGAGCTCTTTTCTCTGAACACTATAATTTAATATTGCTTAGGTAATTTTCTTTTATATTTTAACAAAGTGGCTATTGCCACAGTACTATAGAACAAACTTTCTCATTTGTCTAGTACCACAGAGCCAATCAGCGCCCTCGTTATATCATGTGTAGACTGGTAACCTGTCACCCTGCTGCCACAGTACTGTGACAATAAGCATCGCACATGTCATGTGCTTATCCAGTTACAGGAAAAGGCTAGGGTACCAGTTACCGGAGGGTACGTCCAGACGACAACGCTTGTGGCATTTTTCTTTTGCACATTCTAAAAGTTTTGCGTCCATACAGGTATCGTTTCAAGAAATATCTGCATCCAGGTGGAAACTGGAAAATTGGGTTACCACAGTGTAATACGTATGCCACACCTATATTTGGCGCTGTACACAAACACAGACAGAACTACAGGATAAACTAAAATCACAGAAGAATGTAGTAAGCATGTGCATGAGGTTACGTCCGGGGGTTTCTTCTGGTCATATGGTACTATGGCGTCATCGTATCCAAAAAGTGGTGTTTTGCCTATCCATACGGCAACGCGAGGGCATTGTCATGAGATTTTTCCGCTCTGGGACCTGTTCTCCAAAAATACCATTTCAGGGCACCGACAACGGTGTCATGTGGACAAAAAGCCGAAATGATATTAAACTTTTGCAGATTGACATCATTTCATTGTCGTGTGTACACGTATACGTATATGCCATATATCACCACAGTTGTGTGGCAACAAGAGGCTAATGAGTTCATGTGACAGTATCCATGATTGGCTCTGTGGCAACAAAATGTCGTTACTGCTTATTGTCACAGTATAAATGCTAACATTGATTGGCTCTGTGGCAATAAACAAACCATTATTTCGAGCCACAGTGCTGTGGCAGTAGCCATCACCTTATTTTAAGGTACAGGTACTACATATGGCCCCTTTAAAGAGGAAAATAACTTACTTCTTTAATCGCATTCAAAAATATCATTGCCTTCTCTTGCATAGTTTATCCCCCAACATTTTCATCAAATGTTTACAGACTCTTGGTGTCTTACAATGTGCTTCGTAAATTTTTAAGATAAAGAGAGTTTGAGTTCTGGCAGGAGCTGCACTCTATATGTCCTGTGTCTGTTTTTACATGCTATAGTTACATAATACCTCTTGTTAAAACCTGTGAGTAATCTGCCACTTCTACTCACCTTTGTGTCATACTTTGTTGTGCTTATGTAAACAGTGGATATGACTAGGTTGATAATGTCATCATCATTGTGTTTTCCTCTCAAATCAGTCGGCTTGCTTTCTGTGGCCTGTTTGTTTTCTGAAATTTTCGCTCTGAATCAGCCTATGAAGAGGCATTTCAACTGTCAAAATGGAAACCCTCAATCTACTGTAACATCGAAGCCTCGCTTGTAACAATAGTGCTGGCGCCGCTCTGCTTGTTGACCCCATCTTGGCTGTCAGCTTGAGTAGGAAGTGGCAGGAAAAAAAAACATTAAAGAGACAAGACAAAAAAACAGCACCTGTCTGTGTTTCAAAGCAAAGTTATAATTTGACCAAAAGTGGGTTTCTGGGTTGCATTACAATTGTGTACCATATGATTTCCCCCAACATCTTAAAATGTTGTATTGGTACATTTTGCTGCATTATTTTTAGCTCTGACACTATTGTACAGAGAGCAGGTCTGTGTTCCAGTAAAACTAAGGTGTGGCTGCTCACTGATACATACTTAACTTTCAACCATTTTGTGACAAGACAGGCTCCTTGACTTTGCCACAGTGTCAATAATAGATGAATCTGGGCTGTAGTCAGAAGCAGACAAGCCAGCATATTTTTGGTGCCATCCCACTTCAAATCTGTATTTAATACTACAAAGCATGCAGACGATGACACATTTTAAGCAAGAAATCTGCCCAGGAAAGTAATTGTATACTGTTAAAAATGGGTGATACATATAATATAAACTGCAAAGAAATTCAACAGACAAACAGATGTTGCTGTGATCAACTCGTCTCCTACCATCAGAGAAAACAATCCATTATACATCTATAAATCTGTGTAAACTACTTCTGAGTGCTGTTTTTTTTATTACAGAATGATTACACAATAAGCCTTATTGTTGAAATAAAGAAAATCTGCAAATAGACAAAAAAGCTCAATTAAAAAGAGCTTGATATTACTGAAAAAATATTGCCGGCCTTGTAATTAAAAAAAAAAAAAATCCACATTTCCCCCAGTAATGCCGACGCTGTTACCTTTACTGAACATATGTCTGATGTTATTTCTTTTGTGCTCCCTGTAGATATTAATGAATGCAAGACAGGGAGGAACACCTGTGCAAACGACACGGTGTGCTTCAACCTGGAGGGAGGCTACGACTGCCGATGCCCCCACGGACACAACTGCACCGGCGACTGTATCCATGACAACAAGGTCAAGCACAGTGGCCAGATATGGGTGCTGGACAGCGATAGGTGCTCGGTGTGCTCCTGCCAGGTAAGACAGAGGAAGAGAACTGGTAAAAAGAAGCACAGAGGCAGAGTGACCGGGGCAGTAAGGTGAGGGATTGGATAAAACAAGTGGAAAAATCATAGAGAGGCACAAAAAGAGCACATGTGCCCAGTGATTTGTAGTAGATTATGGGGTAGCAAAGTCCTCTCTGGCCCTGTTCACACCTGGTATTAAAATATATACATCTCAAGTGATCACATCTGATTGGATTTGACTTCATCACTCTATGTACAAATAGACAAGCTCATCTACAGCCTAAAAAATGAAGGGTTGGTGGAATTTCCTAACCTGTTACTGACCAGTGTTGTATAGTAATGAAGTAATAATACTGCACTACTGTACTCAAGTATGTTTTGGGAAAATTTGTACTTTGCGGAGTATTTTTATTCCGTTTACTTTCACTTTTACTTCACTACATTTCCTAAGTCAACTGCATGCTTCTACTCCAATACATTTTTAATGCACAGTATTGTTACTCATTACAAAAACAAATGAAAGTAAATTTGGTGTTTTCACCACTGAGATTACCAGTGACTGCAACAAAGTCAGGAGGCTGATTTGTCATCGGGCCTAAACGTGTATTATGCAAGTGCAAATGACGGTCCACACTTAACCTGTCCAAGTTTTTGAAACCTTGTTTTTGAAGTGTTAGATGTAGGCTCCATTTTCAATGCTTTGACTGTGTCTTTTACTTTACCGTGTTTTAAAATCCTGGATAAACTTTGTAATATTCAAAATTCTGACTGCCTTTAGATGTTATAAACATGTACTTGTACTTTTGCTTTCATTACTTGAGTACATTCAATTGATTACTTGATATACTTAAGTACAGTAAATACTAGATACTTCAATCAATCAATCAAATTTTATTTATATAGCACCAAATCATAACAAAAGTTATCTAATGACACTTTACATATAGAGCTGGTCGAAACCAGGCTCTCAAGACATACCTAAAGTCTTGAATTTAAGTAGCATTTCAGTCAGCGGCTTGAACTTCTACCAAAGTCATTTTTTGGTCGGGTACCTGTACTTCTACTCAAGTGTGACTTTCCAGTACTTTATACCACACTGTTACTGACTGCATGACGTGGCGTTATGAATCAGTCATTACACCTTAAATGTCAATATGGCACCTCAGACTACTCCATTTGGTTTCATTGGCTCTCTTCACAACATGTGTTAAAATGCTTCTGCCAGATTATGCAGCTACATATTTTGTGTTTCTTCAGGTGGGGCATCAGGTATGAAGTCCTCCTACTTGTCTGCAAGCGTACATCCTTGTAGTCTTTTCAAAGTTTTCAACCATCTTTAAATCTTTCTTTAAAACTATTGCCACAGAGAGCCGAAGTCCCACACATATATAAAAATATGGACGACAGTCAGTGGTTTAAATTGTGCCTCAATGATGTTTGTCAATTTCAAAGATGAAGCCAAGAAATTCACAGTTTGCTGTAAATATAGTAAAGAAGCATCTGGTTTTGTGTGGATTGGATTCTGCAAGTGATACATGTCAAGATAGCCGCCACCGTGGAACATTTGACCTCAAAGTTCAAGCGTGTGGTGAAAAAGATGTGAAAATCACTGCAGAGACAATTATGATGATGTCATCTCTGTGACTTTTGGGTGTGTAGTCTTTGTATTTATATATTTTCATAGGCTGACACTTTAAAATTTTTACATCTGTGACTTCCTTGACTTGTAAAATATTTTTTTAATTGACATTCATCATGTGTTTAAATATGGACGTAATTAAAATACCATCAATTGTTATAATAACTCTCGCCCAAGACCAATAAGCCTTTTTCCAGGGGAAGGTGGGGGATGGGTGGGTGGATGGGGTTTCATGGGATACAACTGGAAGGGACAGGACTTCAGCTCTGTAATGGTATGCTACATAGAGCAGGATGGCTGAGTACTCAGTCCTTCAATTCATCGTTGCCGTCACCGGTATTACAATTTAAAATCCTTCTGCATTAGCTTCATTTTGAAGCTGAGGTTCTTGGCCCTTTGGTTCACACCTTACAATAGAGCTGTCAGGATTCAGATGTAATGGACAGGCCTGAACAGAGCCTCTGTTAATGATGTTGATGATCTGCTGAAACTGAAACCCAGCTGTGTCAGTCTTTAATTTTGTCTCCTTTGCTTACTTTGTCTAAACAAACCTCATTTTGTAATAGCGTACACCAGGGGTGTCAAACATACGGCCCGCAGGCCAAAACCGGCCCACCAAAGGGTCCAATCAACCTGCGGGATGAACTTGCGAAGTGCAAAAAGATATAATCAACCAAGGGTGTTGAACTCATTTTAGTTGAGATCACATTGGTCTGTATGTGAAACCTGAACTAAAACAAGCAGTGCCAGCCACGGCAAACCCCACCCCAGCAGTCCATTTAGCAAGCAGCCCGTTATTCACTTCAAACCCAAAAACTCAAACTATAATATTTACGGACAGG
>JAPQRQ010000023.1:25880584-25915427 GCA_037367365.1 Apogon talboti | reverse complement strand
ACCTTGACCTTGACCCAAATTGACCCAAAATTTAATGGGGTCTATTCTGGACCACCACGCATCTTTCCTGAAAATTTGATGCAAATTAGTCCAGTAGTTTTTGTGTAAAGTTGCTAACAAACAAACAGACAAACAGATAAACGAACCAAAAACAATACCCTCGCCCTCCCTCTTCGGGGGGGCGGGGTAACAATAGCACAGTAACCTATAAATAATGACTCCAAATTTTTGTCTTGGTTTAATGTGGAAAATAATATTACATTATGCCTATAAATAATGACAACTTCAAAATGTTCTCCTTGTTTTAGTGCAAAAAAATAACATTAAATTAGGAAAATATTTACATGAATAAATTATCCTTTAGCAATAAAATGTGAACAACCTGAACTGTCTCAAGAATTAAGTGCAATTTTAACAATATCATGCCTATTACTAAAAGTTTTGTGCCTTTGTAGATCTGATCCATGTGTATAAATGATAAGTTGAGGCATAATATAGTTAACATTGCACTTAATTTTCTCAAGGAATGTTTGTAAATGTAAATATTGTCATGGTTTAATGTTTTTGTTTTGTTTTTTTCACTAACACAAAGAGAAAAACTGGAGTTGTCATTATTTATAAGTTATTATGCTATTATTTTACTGGTCCAGCCCACTTGAGGGTAAATTGGGCTGAAAGTGGCCCCTGAACTAAAATGAGTTTGACATCCCTGGCGTACAGTCTTTGAAGCAATCACTTAAAATATTAAAGCACAGTAGTTATGCAGAAAAATACACCTAATTCCATTCATTTGCAACAAATGACAAGTAACATCACAACTAAGTAATTCAGTTTTATGAATCCACGAGCCACATGAAATGATAGATGAGTTAGTGCTAATGGTTTCCTTTTAAAGTTCATAGCAAAATCTGCAGTGCAGTGTGTGGTTTGCTCTCAGTGTAGTACATAACGAAACATTCAGCAACTTTATTCTTTAATTTCAGCTCTGCAGGTACAGTTTTTAATCAGACGTCCCCTGTGTGCTCAAATTTAGGAAATGCAAAAGTAAAAAGCTCATTCAGTAAAAACTCTGCTACTAACCACTTAAAAACTTTTCCATTTATTTAACCATTTTCAATTCGTGGAAGAGCAAATGAGGAATTTTCACATTTGCTTGCTTGTCTTGCATTTTATTTTCAGCCACTGATCTACCTACCTTAGAGCAGCGCCGTCTACACTTACCGTTTGCAGATTAGCTTGGATACGTCCAGTGAATGCAAAGGAATGAAGGAATTTCTTGAAGCGTGGCAAGACTCGAAAACTCCAAGGATAGTTAAGAGAATGATTTTGCATGTGTGAAAATGCATTCCTACGAGTTTAATCGGAATCTGATAAACACAAGGCTGCTGCATCTTGTTTTTAGTCAGGATAATAGTCACATGAAAGAAGGTCTGATGTGACAGTGTTTTTGACAGTGACAGTGAAGGCCTGTGTGATTTGCAATCCAAAGGTCCATCAGCTATATATAGTGATTTTTAAAGGCCTACCAGAATGACTCAGGCTTTTTTTTTTTTTTTTAGCTGCCTTGATTGATTTGTGACACTGAAGTGATAAAGCATCTGGGAACATTTGGTCCAGAAAACTCATTCCATTATCCCAAATAAATTTTTCCTCCATGATTATCAGGTCACGGACCGTCATACTTTGCATTTCAGCATTTCATTCAACCTAATGCCGAGTGTCTGGCAATAGTGGAAGGTGATTATAGTGGATTAGTGTCGGTAGTGAATGATCAAGCAGCAAATTATTCATTTGATTACAAAGGACCAGGGCAGAAATGGGTCCCTAATTAAATGAGTCATATTAATTGATTTGAGAGATTGAAGAGCTGCCTGTCAAAATTACTTGTATTGAGCGGTTGAGGGAACAGAGGAGTAAACATGTTATTGTTTTGGAGGTAGGCGGACACAGCTGGATATGAGATTGGAGAGCAGAGAGTAACTGACAGGAGAAGCCAAGGTCAGACGCCGCAGCAAAGACAAAGAGTGACTTGTGTCCAGTCTGAGGTCGAGGAATATACAGACAGATTGTTCTTTTCATCTGCATTTTGGTGTTTAGAAAGTGATTTACAGAAACGCTGGGTGTCCCTGTAGTTCCTGAGCACAGAAGCGGAGCAAAACATGAACCACAGCAGCAGAAAAAGAACTATTACTGCTGTTTGAGGCTCATTGGATTTGTTTCCTTCTCTTTTGGTTTATTTTCTTAATACTGATTTTTAATAGTTTGCATTATTTGTAGCTGTAATATTATCTACTGCTACTTTAAAACATTTATTTATTTATTTACTTACTTATATACAATACAATGTGTGATTATATTATATGTAATGTGTAATTATTATATGTTATAAGATCACTATTGGCTCCACTGTTGCCTTCACACCCCACATTTTCTCTATTTCGTCCTTGATATTTGTCAAGCTTCCGTGTTCCATGTATCACTACGGCTGTCTTCTGATTTTTATTGTGTGTGTGTGTCAACAATTTATATTTCTGAGTTTAATCCTTACTTTTAATATTTCTACCCCTATGGTGCTATAACTGCAAATTTCCCCATTGTGGGACTAATAAAAGACCTTATAATTCATTCATTCATTCATTCATTCATTCATTCAGTCTATCCATCGTGTGCAGTGTTTGTAACAAATGCTAATTTGTGACACTTCAGAAAATGTAAATACTGTATTAAGTATGACCTGAGTCCAAAACACATCACATTTAAGATGTAACATGTGTACAGGTTTACAGGATTTAGTGACTCTCTTGAAGGTGGTGAGGTTTGTAGCAGATTCCAGATGATCAGGCTGTGACATTTGAGCAAAAGATGTTTTACTGAAGCATCTGTGGTAGATCTGCTGCTGCTTTGTTTTTTATTTATGTTTATTTATGTATTTGCAAAGAGGCCGTAGAGCCAATGCATTTAAACATTTGAATCTTAGCTTTTTGTGCTTAAAATCAATAAAATGCACAAAATGCAACATAGACACAGATCAACTTTATTTATCCTCAAGTGGTAATTTATTTTATGGAAATAAGAATGAATAACAAACAAACATCAGGTAAAAAAAAAATTAAAATAATAGAAAACATTTTACCATTAGAAAAATCATCACATCATTTAATATCAATAATTACAATGATAAATATCTGATCATTATTTTAATAAGTTTAAAGGCTGGCTTTTTGTCCAGAATAAAAGTTAGAGAAACTAGAAGCTTGTGGTTGTTCAGTAAAATTACAACTAACCATCAGATCATTTTGTGTTTTATTTGACAGCAAGCAAAATAAACCATAAAAGACAAAAAATCTAATTGTCACTACATAAAATTAGATTGTAATTGCCGTAGCCACTGATCTCCGAGGAAGAGGATAATATATAACAATGCAAACATTATGTGCAAACATTATCACAATAATTATCATTACTGTTTTATCATGCAGTCCTAATGCTGCCACCTGTTACTGAATTCTGTCAATGATGCAGTGGCTACAAACTAGATTTAATTTAAATGCTACCACTGTGAGCTTGTACTGATTTTCACTCTCGCGTTTGGATCCATCGCATTGTTCCACCATGTGTCCACATTTTGAGGGACTTAATACTTTTACATTTATTTTGCCTCAGAGAATTAAACTTTGAGATGGTGACGCCAAATAGGAGTAGGAATGAAGTATGCGGCAGAGATAATGAATCAAATTCAGACCCACAGCACTTCCTTCCAATGTGGAAAGTGCCTTAAATCACTGAGACAACAAGAAAGTAGCAGTTCTTCAAAAGCCACAAATGAACAGGAACTCCAGAAGAACTGCTGTGCATCAGTATTCATAAAATATACTTCATTTCAGTGTCTCTTGCCGTCAGTACGAGCTCAGACTGAGTAAATACAAAATATAGCTTCAAAGCAGTTCCTGCGTATGAGTTATGTGGACTTCATTATAATATTTATTATCCACATACATGTTTAATGACTCCATAAAACAAATGGCCTTGTCTGTCCATGCATGTATATGTGTTCATGTCGCTGTATTCTGTGTTCTTGTTCTGGGCTTATGTGATCTGTGTTTGTTCCCCCCCCCCCCAACGCTCAGGCCGGCCAAGTGATGTGTCGCAGGATGGTGTGTGATTGCGACAACCCCAACGCTGACCTGTTCTGCTGCCCAGAATGCGATCCTCGACTGAGCAGCCAGTGTCTGCACCAGAACGGCCTGCTCACCTACGGCAGCGGAGACACATGGGTGGAGAACTGCCAGCAGTGCCAGTGCCTGGTGAGTTATGGATGAATAAATTAGACCCCTGCAGATTTATGAAATTTATATCGCTTCAATTTAGTCAGTGCTTTTATTCAGAGTCGTAACATACGCATGTGTTCCTGTGCCAGTGTGCCCACACAAGAAATCTAACAAATGTTTCAATCTCATGGAAATGCATCTGAATCAGAGATGTGCTCTGTAAAGAAAGTCAAGGAGAAAAGTTTTGTAGCAGCAGAGAGTGATTAAGAGGTGAATAGAAAAGGTTGCAGGGAGGAGAAAATGAAGATTGGTTTTCATCTCGTGGCAGAAGAAAGGGAGTGAATGATTAG
This sequence comes from Apogon talboti, assembly GCA_037367365.1. Taxonomy (NCBI): domain Eukaryota; kingdom Metazoa; phylum Chordata; class Actinopteri; order Kurtiformes; family Apogonidae; genus Apogon; species Apogon talboti. Next base: position 25,910,809 of record JAPQRQ010000023.1, on the reverse strand, counting down.
TATGATTTTTAAAGAATTCAAAGGACCAACTACACTGTTGTCTGCATTGATGGAATTACTTTTTATTGAAGGATACTTTCAAGGTTAAGAGAACAGAAGAAAATGTGTGGGCACTGAGAGTGGGAGGGTGTAGTGCTGTGTATTGTCTGTGTGTGTTTCTGCTTTGAAAAGGTTGTGCCAAGTGAAGGCTTGCACTGATTGATGAGTATTTGCAGCACATGTTTTTTTTTGCCTTCCGTGTCCTTTACATGCAGCCCCATCTCTCATACCAAACAAAATAAGGCTGCTTTTGCCACACAAATCTTCCACGGTGAGACATGAGCACTGTTTTCTTTGTGTGGACGCCGTCTTCCATGTCAAGCTTCTCCAAGGTTTATGCAGTGCTGCTGTTCAAACAACACGGACGCATTTGCTAAGTGTTTCCCAATAAACCTGACACCAACAATAAATCGTCCTTACCTGTGACCTGCTCTCCACACCTAGCCATATGCATACTAAATGCAAATGTCATGCTTTACATTCTGGCCCACTGTCTTGCCAAACCCACACTTTAACACATACCCACACCAGTGTCACTCCTTCTGTTCAATGACTCACAAATCATCACTGTGGATCTCAGGCAGGCTGTTTACAACTGTTTTTTTCTTATTTTTCCTCTCTTTGTTGCTTTTAAAGATAAGCCTTACTTGTGACTAATATAAGTTGCCTTCAGTTGGACAGATTTACGGTCTAAGTAGCAGCAGCGATGCCATTTCCCCCTCCTCTCGCCATTGTAATGCTGTCCTGATGCCCAGACCTCAGGGTTGCTTTTTGGATTTCTTACTGCAAGCCATTATAGAAGAGCTTCAAAATCACTGCTCAGCTGAGAGGCAGCGGGGAAAGCACAGTCGGCTGAAAATGGGTTCGCTCGGCTTCACTCTCGCTGAGGCTGTGCTCACTGTAGGCATTTATATGTTGACATAAGCAGACACAAACACATCCGAGAACGTAGCATGCCTGTCAGGGCAGCGGAACACCCGTACACATTATACAAATAGGTAAATACCCACATATTTACGTATTTGTATACATTTGGACATATGTTTAGAATCTATACACTCCTGTCACCACAGAGAAAACATGCTCAAATACATCATGAAAACACAGAAAGACCGAAATACAACACACTCAATTAAAAATACACAGTGATAAACCAAAGACCCATCGACCACATGGTATGAAGAGCAGCATTTGAAAGGGTAATGGAGAAGGCTGCTGCGCGATACCGTACAGGGGCTCCAGTAGCGTGACAGGGACATGAAATGAACCTTGAATGCTGCTACACTTACCAAAGCCATGGCTGTCCAGCCTCAGCAGGGGCCTTAAAATACACAGTGACAGCAGGCAGATGGGCAAAACCTTCTCTCAAGACCAAGATGTGAATCCTCCTCAGCTGTCCATGCAATCATTTGAAATCAAGAATTGGCCTTTGTAGAACGTGCACACATGGGCCACATGTGATTCGCTATCTTGTTAAATCGACAGAAGATCAAAGAAGCATTGATTTCCTTAGCCATGGGTTGTACATTAGACTGTGGTGCATATAAAAAGGCATGGCTCTTTCTGGCTAATTCCCAGGCAAAGATAAATGTCACTAGATTTAATCTCCAGTGCTGCACTTTGTAACTTGCAGACGCCTATCTGGCCTCATGCTTCTGTGTCACGGCAAAGAGATTAAAAATAATACAGAAACTTTGGCCACTAAACGCATTATGGAACCTTTGATATATTAAAATAAAAATCAAAGATGAGCCTCAGTTTTACTTTGATCAAGTGTCCACATTGTTCTTTGTGGAGGTCAAAGATAAGGTGCTTGTGTAAAAAATCTTCTGTCCTTTATGATCATAGGCCACATCTGCATGAACAGACAAAGAAGAACGAGTCTCTTATCACAGCATGGGACAGATACTGTACCTAAGGCCACACAAAATCCCACCCTCTGGCAAAAAGTACCACTCAGGGGGATTTCCCACTCTAAATGTTTACACACAACATGGAGACAGGGAGTGGGCATTAGTGCTGGCTGAGCCTGTGCTTTACTGCTAGTGTAATTTACTACAACATTTCTGAAATGCTGAGCCACACGATTTTCAGTGATATTAAATATCCCCGATGGGACTCTTGCATCAAGCCTCTTGTAACTTGGCTTTTGTATCTTCTTGTGTGTTAAAACATGTCCAGTCTGCACTCAGACACTCATATTTCATTTACAAATAAGGGCTGAAGTAGAAAAGATGACAGTGTAAGCAGTAAGTGGGTTAGGTTGGAGTGATAGAACACAGGTAGCATGTGTACGGCTGGCCAAAATATCTGACCTGTTTTCTCAGGCCAACAAAAAGTGGCAGCAGGAGAAATCCAATAAGGCTTTCTCTGCTGAAAGTTTGCTGTGAGATTAATATGGGAACAACAATAAGCGAACGGGAATAGAACAAGTCAATTAAGAAGCTGGAGCATTTAGCTCTAGTCTAAAAAATGCTGACTGCGTTGGAAGATTGCCCTGCTCATCTATATTTTTTAGGCACCTTAACAACATTTTTTTTTCATCAGTGAAGATGGTCCCTCTAGCATGCAAATGCACAGCATCAGGAGAAATATGTGTATTTACACCAATAACTTGTTTAGTTGTGGAAAATGCAATAGCTCTCATGCAAAGATTATTTTCAAACTTTCTCTCTTTTTCATTATTTCTGACTCTCCGTCTCCAATCCTGTTTCTCCGCCTTCGCAGCAGGGGCAGGTGGACTGCTGGCCTCTGCCGTGCCCGCCCGTGGACTGTGAGTTTACCGTGGTGCCTGAGGGCGAGTGCTGTCCCCGCTGTGTCACCGACCCCTGCCAGGCCGACACCATCCGCAACGACATCACCAAGACGTGCACAGACGAGCACAACATCTCACGCTTCAGTGGCTCCTCCTGGATTAAACATGGCACCGAGTGCACTCTGTGCCAGTGCAAGGTAAGGAGCCAGCGCTGCCTGCAGCCTTGAAACAGCAAATTACAGTTCTACTAGTTCAGCAGCAGACAAGACACCAGAGAAAATGGTTTGGAAATTGAGAAGCCTTTGTGTATTTTGATAAAAAAGGATACATTATGGCCTTGACTTTGCATTGTGAAGGCAATTTGTGCATCTTAAACACATTGTGGTTGTGTTTATCTCACATAGTGGGAAATCTGTCCAAACATGTTAATGGAGCTGTCTGTGTCTCATCTGATCTGCTAACCTGTGAATACAAACCTTTTTAACATGTGGGAAAAAATAAAACACATTTCACTATTTTTTGGGGTTCAGTTTTTGTCAGAAAGAGTAAAATTTGTTTCATGAACCAAAATGTGCCCAGTCCACAGTAGTGGTTGCCTTTAGAAAATTCATGCAGTCAAACTCAGCTGCTGCTTTTCTGTTGAAAAGTACAAGAGAGAGCAGAGATAAAAAAGAAGATGTGATGTTCTATTTGAGAATCATTAATTTTTTTTTCTAAATTTGGGATTATTAGTGATTAAAAAAGTCCCATTTCATATTAATTATAGTTAACAAGAATAGTACTGATCTTCAATCTCTCTTATTAAATAAAAATGAACCGAAAGCTTGGACAAAGACGAGCCTGCTCTGAGAAAACATCTGTCAGCCCCTCATCTGATGTCCTCTGGCTCTGCTTCAACAGGAAGCCACGGTCTGCTCTCGCCTTTGCATTGTGTTCAACGAGCAGACACGCTTGCACACGCAGTACTTACATTGAACGTATAGTGTATCAGATATTCTGGCTGGAAAACTCACATAATGGGGCACCAGTAAATCAAGTGGAGAAGCTGCACTCCACAAGTTTTGTTTTCAAAGTTGTGGTGCAGAACATTAAACTGAGAAAGTCAACTGTGCAGGCGAATATCCTCTTCATTACCAGTTGCGAGCATAAATTGTTTGCCTGAGACTTAGAACTAATCCGCCACGACCGCCTCCCTTGCTTTATCCTCTGGGAAGAAATGTTTTCTCCCAACTCATCTAACAATGTCCAAATCTGACAGAAATGATAGCGGCCATTCTCCATAGACAAAGTGATAAATATTCAAAGTCTTTATCCGGTTCTTTCCAAAACATGCCAAATGTATTCATGATTTACACTGAATTCAAAACAATCAATGACGATTTGGTCAGTTTAGTATTAACTCGTACGATAACCAAATCCTCCGTTCTGCAAAGAGCGTATCAGTCTCCATGTTGAAAGAATAATATCTCCGTTTGTGACCATTCGCATTTGTATTCTCAGTCAAATATCACTGCTTTGGATCAGTTGGTGCGAAAATGACACCCACAAGAATTCTAAATGCCAAACGGAGTCTGAATGCTGCAGCGGGAACACCTGAAAATATTATCTGCCGCTGAGCCTCAAAAGTAGTTTGCCCAGAGTTGAAATGTGACAATAATGTAATGGTGTTCCTTTTCCGTCTCTGTCTCTCATTTGCAGAATGGACACATCTGTTGCTCAGTGGACCCCATGTGCCTTTAGTCCTGGCAGATCTGAAGGCACCTGTACAGTGTTCTCCATGTAAAAAAAAAAAAAAAAAAAAAAAAGATAATGCCACTCTTTTGTCTCTTCACTCTCCTCCTTCCAGACATGGGTCAAATCGTGTTTGCACTGTCGGGATTATTTTGTCGTAGCCTGATGAACCAGATGAGTGGGGGTTACTAATCAGGATCATTCATGCAATGTCACAGTTACAGTCGAACAAACTGTGCTTATTCTGATTATTTACTGTTTCTGTCGTCTACATGGTAAACCCCACACATCTGCTCTGGTATACCCCTGCACGAAAGATTGTTTTGCAAATACTCTCTGACCCATATCTGCCTCCTCAAATCTTTATACCAAATGCAAACCTGTGTCATACCAAACACAAACAGATGATGGACTACAGTTTCCTCCAACCCACTCTTTGTTCTCCCTCCAGTTAGAGTGACCCTTTAAGGATCACCGTTTCCCTACTCCAAATCATCGCTACATCAATCTGTAAGATATTATTACTATTACTGGCATGACTGTGCTTGATGTCCATTTCTGCTGATTTCTAAATTCTAAATGAAACCCTAGATAGAGTAAAGACAGTTAGCATAAGGTTCCGTTGCCACATTTATGAGTCGTCTATATTATGTGGTGCTTTGTAGCATTTTGTTCCATTTCTCTTTTTGTAATTTTTTTTCACAAGCTTGTTATTGTGTAATAGTGAAATAAAGTATTTCCATTTACATTTAACTCGTGTCTCTTCTTTTATTGTGAGTGATCCTTGAATATATCCATGTTTAACCCATAAAAACCCAGTGCTACTTCTGTGCCAGTTCCCAAGTGAATTTTTCTCTAAATATAACCTTCTTCTTCTTTAAATGATTTATCACCATTTATTATAACATTAACCGCTGTATTTTGTCTTTTTTCAGTATAAATCATGTATTTTCCTGTATTTAATTTATTGACCATGTACATGTTCATAAAAGCTCAGATTAAAATTTAGGGTTATTGTATCAGATACAGAGAAAACTGAAGAAAAAGTGACTTTTTCAACAAAGATATCAATAAGTGAACATATAAACAAGTGTCTCCATCCACTGTCATTGATCCAACTCCATGGGTTTTACTGGCGAATCAATATTGTAGAAGATGATGGTGTTTCCACGGTAACTATGGAGCCTCTGAACGTCCAAATGGGTCATATCTGATGACCATGAAAAGATGACAAACTGCATTTTACAACCATTATTTCCATGTATTGTAAATAGAAGTGGAAGTTATTAAACATTTTATACCAGTAGATGATTGTAGTCACTGGTGGCTGTTTGGGTCTTTATGGGTTAAAGAAGAAGCATAAGTTAAAGGTAGTAGCCCATGGATGTCCACTGGATCACTGGTGACCCCTATAAGCATAAGCATAGGACACCCCACCCCCCCAATCCCCACATTGTTCATTAAGTCAAACATATTACTTGTGCCAATGTAGGCATACTATGTATCATTAGGGTCAGATTATCCATAGTTTTGCTATTTAGGTATTTTTATGGAAACAATGAGCACTAAAGAACAATGCATCATGAAGTCAAGACACGCACTGAGGATTATTCATGTTCTTTTAGTCCAGGGGGAATCAATTGTGATTTAAGGAGGTCTGGATAGAGAGCATTTCCTTGTGTACAAGTCCGCAGCATCATCATGTTTAAGTTGCATTAAGACAACTCAAATAAGATGAAGAAAGCTATAATGCAATGCCATTTCAACAGTGTTTTTTTAGTGCAACTCTGGACTCTGGAGAGTTTAATGTGATGCTTCTTGTGCGGCTATAGTTTTTTTTTTTATCGTAATTAGTTTTACATGTGATCTTGAGAATTATACTATAACTACACTACTTTTTCCATCAGATTTGCTCTAATGCTGCATTTAACTTTAAAACATACTAACAACATATTTTATGTGATCTTCAGGAGATGCTCTTTTTTTTTTACGTATCATGGAAAACAACTCAATTTGTTTTATTCAGACATAAATGAAACTAGTCATCGGCAGCACAACCTAAGTTAAAATCAAACATCTTTAGACTTACAAAGGATAAACTAAGTGTCCATACACATAATTAGGTTACAATGCCTATAAGAACACTTGTAACTTCATCAGAGTATGTTTCTGATGTATGGTGAATATTTGCCAAATCTCTGAAGATTAGGGGTTTGGTTCCCAGATGTAACACTAATTTCTGTGTACAATAATATAAAGTGTAAAAGTAAAATTAAACTTACGCTCGATAGATCCCAATTCTATTAGGTCCCTTTTGTTGAATGGGCTTCTATATAATTGCATTTGAATGCAAACCAATAACTATCCCAGCTGCAGCGTACAGATTTCTCTCCTCCTCACTTTGTCCTCTGCCTCTAGAGATGGTAGTAATACTTGTATCGCAGAAGAGCACTTAAAGCTTCTAATATAATTATCTATCAGTTCACAGCCACAGACAAATGAGTTCAGCCTGGAGATGGCTTTATTTCCCTGTGGAGTAGTCTCTCTCCTACCAACTGATTCTGTCTCTACCTTGCAGCTGCTTACATTAACAAACACACATCGTAATAGGGCCCATTTATATTCTAACACACTTTCTTCTCACTCGAGCTCTTCCCAGCATCTCTCTGCCCAAAAACTTTTTACCTCAGGTTATCATGACTCCCTGCTCATCACTGAGTTGAAGAATAGGGCAGGGGACAGTGGGCAGTTCGCAGCGGCTGCTCGTAGGTTGGCAAGGGCACCATCTGGCCTGCTTTGGTCCAGTGGCTTCTAGCTGGTGGTGGCATGAAGCCAGTGGGCACCTGAGTAGTGGTGGCACAGCAGGGCAGACTGGTCCTCCAGCTGGCTCCTAAATGTCCAATTTTCCATGGCAGTGTTGAGTCCCCTGCAACAGATGCCTGGACCCACAGGGATCCCACTTCATTGTCTGTCCTATATTCACAGTTAATGACCACACATATCACTGTGATTGTGGCTGGTGAAGCAAGCAGAGAAAAGTCAGTTTTACTTTAGTAAAGGGTTTAAAATGACTTGCATGTGCATGCAATGTTTCTGCCATATGGCAGTTTTTTTCATTACATTTTCAGAGATCTTCCATTCTTCAAATGGCTCTAATTGGTCTACAAAACTCCCTCCGCTCTTAAAATAATCTCTGTGGAGAGAGCCTTTTTTTGTCAATGGGAGAACAGGAACATATAATTACTCAAAAGTATTACATGTTTTGACAGTGCAATTACTATGTTTTGATTGAGTAAGAAGCCAGATATGAGAATGTGCCGTTTAGGGCATTTATTTATAAAATGTATTTTCCATATTATCACAGTACTGCAGTTTTCCTGTTGTTTTTGCTTATTTCTCTCAACATACAGCATTAAATGCAGAATTAACTTAATAAAGAAATAATGCCTCTGCCAACACAGAGTGGAACCACTATGTTGCCAGATCCAAATGGAACTGCCTGCAATAAAACAAATACCCAGACAAGGAAAAGGTTTACAGCTCCATAACGCCTATACCGTCATGGTCTAGATTTAACTGTAAATGAAGCTGAAATAGTCAGGATAATATCAGGATAGTCTATTCTGCTATTTCTGGTACTGAATCTGTTGAATACTAATATTACAATTAGTCTGTAAACAGATGTTGCATTCACTGAAGACACAGATGGATGGGCAGAATAGGCTGTTTAACATAAATAAAACGCACCTCCTCCTTTGAACTATAAAAGCAGGCTGATAGATGCAGATAAAATGGGTTTGATAGATCCAGGATTGTCTGAATAAAACCATCAGAATGTAAAAAAAGGAAAAGGAAAAGGACTTAAATATTCAGCATACAGTTATGTTCAGTGCAGTCTATAGTATATTTTGATTTGGGTTATCTGAATTTTCAGCAGGTCTATTTGGAACATGAATCAGTTTCCATATATTCTTGTAAACAGCTTCATTTCCTACTATTTATCAGTTCAGTTTTTCTTCAAGGCCACTGTGTTGAGCTCTCGAGGCAACTGTTATTAGTTCTGTACAACATAGCAAAGCTGGATTCACTCTAACTGGATCCACACATCTGGGTAAATACAATGCAACAGTGCAGTAGTAAGTATTATAATATACATTCACCGCTCAGGTCTTAAATCAGGAACAATTAAGATAAACGCATGCCGTTCCCCTTCCTACAGAGGGACAGTAAGGTAGATATCATTATCACAAACCTTGTCAGGGGAGTTTGTCTTCTGAGGAAGTTGTTGGAAGTGTGGAGAAATTCATCCCAAGCCACGTGTTCTTCTGAGAAACCTGCAGATAGAATTAGTGATGAATTCTTTCTCCCCTGCGACCACTGGGGACAGAAACCATCTCTAGCTGAGTAAAATAGGACTAAAGGGAAACCCGTTAAGATGGCTGGAACTGACTGCACTGATAAATTTCACAGGGTCTCCCAGAGTCACGGAGCTGTCAACACAGAATGATGGGCCATGCCAGGACATGATGCACTGATCTAATTGGAGGATAGCTCAAAGACACTGGAGAAGCTCCCTGTTGATCTGTAGCTGTGGCTTGGCTCCTCCTGGGGATTTTCTGGTTTATATTTAGCTGTAGATACAACAATAGTGCTACATTTTTCTAAAATTAGTCTTGTGTCTTCTCAGATTAGGGTGTAACTATATAGGGACAAGAGCAAGTAGAGCAAAGAGTTAATGGCAGCTCAAAGGTTGAAGGACAACATGAAAGAAAACACATCTGTTAATATTTGATTGAACAAAGAACGCAATCAACCATGACAGCTACAACTGAAACCACATGGAGAAACTAGTCCATGCACTAGTAACACAACATGGGCATCAGGCTCCAACACCACAAACATTTTTGAAGCTCTGGTTTTGACATGTTCTCTCAATTACTGCACGGTCCTCCAAAAATCAATATCTCATTTCTCAGCCCAATGGTAGATTTGGAAGGGGCCTCAGTCAAACAGCTAATACTTTCTGGCAATGAGATACTGTATATTTTCTGAGACAAACAACAAAGAACAGTAAGACCTCAGGTACAGTCGTTGCATGGCTGCTTGGTTTTTTTTTTTTTATTTATTTATTTATTTTTACCAATAAAAACATCAAACTAAATGCTCTCTTATTATGAATTATTTAGAGCCAGCTGTGAGGCAAGGTTCAGTGTTGTGGATGCAATTACACTTCACAGTATACTGTGCTGCTGCTGATGGACTGCAGCAGGGATCAAAACCATGGTAGGTCAGGTGTATTTAACTTCTGCTTCACCCACAATCCTTCAGAGCTCAGGCCTCTTTTTTTTTTTTTTTTACCTTTAAACAAGTAGGTTCAATCCTAAAAATGAACAAATGTCAACTCACTCTGCCTTTTCATACTTCACAAGTTGCGTCATGTTTCTTCCTTTTCTGTTTTATTTTAACAGCTCATAACCTCTGGGATCAGGATGTGACCCCATTGAATGGTCTCAAACACAGCTGTAAACAAAGCCTCTTGGTAATCTCTAATGGATTTTCTCCTCAGACGCTTTTTTTCCCCCAATCTATTATTCGCTTCCACAGATACATGTTCTGTAAATAAATACTGCCACAAAACAAAACACCTAACAAATTCACATTGCTTCCAGTCGTCATAAATCAAACAGCAGACGGGATCCAAGCAGGACTCTTGCTAATCCGAACTGGGTGTCATGTGTATGCACGCTACATATTCAAGTGTCCTTGTGAAGATAGTATCATTATTTTTCATATCGCCCATATTAATTGGGTCAGCAGCTGCAGTAGCTTGACCTGCACTGTTGCTTGGCAACTATTTCCCAAGCATATAGAAAATGTAAACTAGAACTTTTCTCGCTGGGATTACATAATGAGATCAGCAACCTTGTTAAAAATATTCTGAAAATTGAATCAAAGTGGTCGAAAAACAAAGCGGCGTATGTAAGAAATTATTAATTTATTGGTAACACAAAATTGAACAGAAGTACAATACAATGAGCAAACACCAAAAGGACTCACCCTCCACTTAAAGAAAAATCACAAGGAAATACAGAAAAAGATTCTGTGTCAGTTTTGCAAAATAACACATTTAAAAAATATTGTGGACACAAAAGAAAACCTGCTTCTTTCCACTACACATTTATTAGACCCTCTTCAAGTCAAAAGAGGTTCTGCCCTTTGGTGAAAGACTAATATCTACTGTGGTTACAGACCTGTAATGTATAAATGCATAATTACAGAACCAAGAGCTGCAAACCAATTATGCTAAATAAACTGACCTCTTCACAGAATGGCCTTTGTCAAAAACAAGTGTAGCAGGAAACACCTACACACTTCACATGCTTACACACACACATACACAGTGAAACACAAACATGCACAATAAAGTATGAAATATCCCTCAGACAAATGGACACACACACACATACAGGAATCTGGAGTGTATCATGGGAGTAATTACATAAAATGACAGTTTATTTGTAACCTGTTACTACATAAATAAAATACTTACATGGATTGGATTGACAACCAAGAACTTACATTTTGTGAAAATAAATTTGAGAATAATTACTTCTGTCTCTCTGACATTAAACAATCAGACACATCATATCCTGCTTTCCATTAACTTTCTCACAGAGCTGTAACAGGAGGTCTGATTGATCTTTATATTAAAGTAATAATGAAAATACGTTAAAGCAGCAAAGAAAAAAACACGTTAACCATGTGACGGATAATAAAAGACAGACATATGTGAATAAAAGTCCTAATTAATGCTTTTGTAACTTTACATTTCCATTTTAAAAGCAGTTTTTAATATAGTATAAAATATAGCATGGTGGCACAGTTGAGACTATACTTATGCTTTGAATGTTCTCTTCATTTACTTAAAAAGTATTAGTTTGAAATTAATCTTAAACATAATTATGTTATTATATGTGGTGAAGCTCATTTTTGGGAAATAACAATACATTGCATACAGTGTGTTATAAATATATTTTAAGTCTGGCTAAAACAAATGCACACTTCCCTTTAAATATTTAAATAGCAATATTCTTCAAAATGCTGTATTATTTGGTATTGGTCATAAATAGTACTTTATATTTCAGTTGAACATGACAAAAATATATTAAAAAATATGGTTGTTCATAGAATAAAAATTGAGTTAGTATAGTAGTTGCATATGGAAAATAATTGGAAGAGAAAATTTTATTTTACATGTAAAGACACTTTGACCCAAGCAAAGCAAAAATACAGTGGTATTTTACACAAGAAAATATGCGGCAGTGGACATGTTGAAAGTCAGTGTAAAATAAAATACTGCAGGTTTGAAGCATGACATAAAACTAGACATAAGTAAGGGATTTTTTTTTTTTTTACAGTGGGATCATGTTTCAAATAAATGATTTTCCATGCATCTTAGATGACTGCAAAATTGCATTTATTAAAACTTTTAAGGTTTATCTAGACATAAAGAAGCCCTGAGCTTTGAAGCAGAAGCCTCCCCTGCACTTCAATGGCATGTTTATGCCAAGGGCAAAACCACCTTTCTGACTTTGTTGGTATGCAGTCCAGGTGCACCCGCCACATAAGCAATCATGAGGTCGCTCGTTGGTTTGCTATTTGATCTCTGCTGATTGCATTTATTATCTCTCCAGCTAATATCAAGTGAGGGGATATGAATAGGTCATCAACATACATTGATGTTCATAATCATGTCATTTCACCTAGAGTGATAAAGGGAAAAAAAGATCCAGAGAGATGTCAGAGGGGAATAAATTAAAGTCAGAGGGTATAGCGAGGTACCATTTGTCCATGAGACATCAAACATATATTAAGACATTTATAAAGCAGAACATAACAAGGACATCTTCCATTTTGTTGCCTATAGTAGTATAGACTGTCTGTTTCTGAACACGTGAAATATCAAGGCACTACTGTAGCTGTAACACTGGTGTGATACAATAAATTCCACCTGATGGCAGTGTCATCAGGTGACTGTAGAACTGCTCCTTCAGTATAGGCACCATAATAGTTCACCATGACAAAATCGAGTTATGAAAGTGAAAAATCTGAGCGAGCACCATGTCAATTAAGAGTTTGCATTCCGTGTTAGCTATTAGTACTGATGCAACTTTAGAAGCTTTTAAAAAGACTGTAATAAAAAATAGATTTAAACACATAGAGCTGCAGCAGCCATGAAGACTAGCTCTGTGATTATGTGTCATCACTGTCCTCTTCTTGAATCTCATCTCGCAGTGTCCCTCTGGTGTTACAGCTTGATGTTATCAGAAGAAAAGCACTAATTCAAGATCCTAACAAGGTTCTTCTGAGGTGCACAGGGCTCTCATCTTCAGCCTGTCTGCAGATACTACACAAGGTCACGGGGAAAGTTTATGGACATCAAAAGAGACTGCTGGTTCGTCCTGCACTGCACTGTCAATCACAATGCTTGGATGTGTCTCTTGAGTTTCCATGGAGACGGGCGAAGTTGAGTTGGTAGATGGTGTCGCTCCACAGTGAGGCCCGTCCACTGAGAGCAGCATAGGTGTTCCTGACCGCTTCAGACTGTCACTCATGGTCACGTGCATCTCCTCCGGCGTCACGCCCATCTCCTTGCTGTACTCTGACGGAGACTTCCTCTTTATCCTCTCATAAGTCTTGTCTGGGTTTTCCGTGAATGTCTCGCTGTCCTGAAACCGCCCGAACAACCAGATGAAAAACCCGAAGAGGACAAACGCCGCCAAACTCGGGATAAACGCCAGGCACTTGACATCCAGGCTGGCTCCGACGTAGCGGCTGTGGAGGAACATGTCCTGTTTCACGTAGGTTAAATTAGTGTTGGGATCGATGTTGGTGGAGCGCCACTCGTAGGTGAGTGTGCTGTGGTTGAAGTGCTGGAGTGTCTCTGGCTCCTCCACTGTGTAGATCTTCTCACCGGGCCCGACATACTGACCATACTCATAGGGCTTGTAGAATATCTGGTTCTTCCACATGTTAAGATCCAAAATCAGCACGAGGAAGATGATACCGTAGTTGAACCACTTACCTGTAACGAGACATGGGACTTCCATTAGATTAAAAATGAGCCAATCTCTAAAATCAAGACATAAACATGCACGCACTGTACAGATAGTTTAACAGACAAGTTGATTGATGAACAAGGCGAGCCTATTCCAAACAAGATTTAGGAGGGCAGAGCGAGACAGACAAATACGCTGGCTGTCACGTTCATTTATCAGGAATTCCTCTCCCTTTGCATAGCTGACGCATTGAGACAGATAGATCCATTTGCAGGTGCTACTTCCTCTACAGTATCGTCTAACGAGATCACTACATTACCATGAGACAGCCATCTCCCCTGGTTGACTGATAGCAGGCAGATGTCTCCCCGGGTATACGTGACACCGGTCCCTTCCTCTCCCAAAGATATGCTGTTAATAAGCTTTTAGTTAAACCAATCACACCGTGCCGGAGCCATTTCCATAATGCTTAATGGATATGCAATGCATTAGGGTTAACAACCTTTTCGCGAATCACTGAGCGATTGAACAGCTTAACATTTAGCGCAGGAACATGCCTTCTCTTGATGGTTGTGAGTCTCTGCGAGCAAGGTGCGGAACAAAATGTAGAAACCAGGAGGATGGTTTTAAATGGGAAATATATTCAACAACATTAAGACACCGAGATGCGAAAGATGATGAGATATGCTTCTTGCACAACGGGGGAAAAAAATGTGGGGAATAGGAAGCACGGATCCAGCAGGGGAAGCACCTGTGTGCCACATCAGCTACGCATGCATTATAAATGGTTTCTGTTGTTCAACCATCAAACTCCTACCCACATAGAGGAAATTGGAAAACTAGAGCAGCGAGAGCATGTATGATATTCACAGTACAACACAGAAATAGGCCAAAGTAACGTCTCCCTCCTGGATATTTTGGTATCTCTCTCCCTCTCTGCTACTTAATCAATTTATGAGCATGGCTTGTTTAGTTTACTGTTAATAACCGTATGGGGAAGATCCAGTTACTCCTCCTGAAACAACGAATGACCCTGTATGTTTATTGTCTGTGTAGGTGCCAGTACCTGTGATATGAATGTGATACTCCTCTTTAAAGATGCGCTTGCAGACAGGAAGCTTGACCTTCACATGTGTGGTTGACATGCCTGGTAGATTCATATCCAGGTCGCCCATGAAGTGAGGGAATTCCCAGTCCTGAGAAGCACACACAGACACACACACACACACACACACACACACACATACATAAGTGTGAGGTCTGTCTGTCATTTTCTTAGCGGCAATTGTAACATTAGCTGGAATAAAGCTAACATATTTGTATGACCACACTGACATGACAAATGTCAACTATGCATCATGTTTTATTGGATGCTGAACACTTCAGTGAACTTTCTCATATTAGCTGATATTAAGTCTCAGTGGATTCTCTGCTAGACTAACTGCAGGTCAAACATGGTGCAGGGCAGCTGTGGGAAGACTACACAGTGTGTTTACAGGTTTGTGGAGTGTGGGAATGCGCTCTGGGATTTCAACATGTCAAAACACATCAACAGGTATCACAAACTGACATTTAGAAGCTGCCTATGTCCTGTGGTGTCATTCAGCTCCTTTTTGCTCGTATGTAGTCATATCTGGCTGTTTGACTTTCAGTAAAAAAGCAGTCCCTGCCCTTATGTGTACGTCTGATATATGATGTGCATTACATACATATGGTATATATAATCAACCTTATGTTAGAGTTCATAAAAAAAGAGTCTCTTTCTCCTTGGAGCTACAACTAGAGCTTTGGAAGTAATTATTACACTACCTGTGATTTTTCTGCAGATATTCAATATAACAGCTCCCCAACATGAATAATTTATCAACTTTAATGATTTTCAAACAAAATTATTAGAGTAATTTAGAATAAGCATGATAAAATCTGATAGTAATAAAATTAACAAATTAGCATATGTCTAAAAATATTGAAATAGTACGTGTACACCACTAATTAATTAGTCAATTAGTCAAAACAGTAAGTATGGCCGACTAATTTTTATTTAGGGTGGAGATACAGATTTGATGGTTAAGGCATGGATTCTGGCTGAGTGCTACATGTATTAAGTTTTGGGGAGGGGAGGGGAGGGGAGGGGAGAGGAGGTTGCTGGTTTAAGTCCCATCCCGGACAAGTCTGGCTCTGACTCCTCTCTTCACATTAAGTGCATGTATATTGATTCTATTTGTGCATGTGTGTGTGTATTTGGGCCAATGTGTGTACAAAAAAAACTGTGTGAAAAAATGGAATTTCCACAATGAGGGACTAATAAAGGCATTTCTTCATTTTTTTGTTATAATTATTTCAGTTTGGGTGGAGTGTGTGTTAATGGTGACATCACCACTAATTGACATAAAATGAATTGACATTTGACTTGGAAAAAAAGTGATTCAAACAGTCATTCATTGTGCAAATTTTCCCACAAAACATTATTATGTACATCAGACTAATTTATAAAGGTCGTCCAAATTAATGTACGACTCAAATAATTAAACAGAATTATATAATGAAGAGAAGGTGGGCATTTGGGTTCTTCATGAAGGATCAGTACTATAGATAAACACAGAGTCACGGCTCAATGACCTGGAATCAGCATTCGATCATGACAACATTCAGAGGAAAACACACTCTGACTCATGAGACCCACAAAGGAAAGTGCATTTCATGACCACATCATAGTCTAATAATAATTTCCAAAGCTATATATAAGACGGAATTCAAGTAATGGTAAAGTAAATCTAGTTGTTTTATATCATAAAGTACAGTACATTACAGAGGATTGTAAACATATAAAGAAATTAATACACTAAAATCAGAGTGACAGGAAAGTTATAACCTGATTTAAAATGATCTCCTCCCTCTAATGAGCTGTCCTAACAACTTACAGATCAGCTTTTGTCTTCTCTATTACTGAAATAATAAAAGACACACATAATATCATATTTTACAGATTAGCTTCATTTCCCTTTAGGTTCCCATTATTTGCACAAAGCGCCTTACTGCATAAAATTACTACATGTCTGAATTCTCTACATTCTCATGTGATCCAGAATCTCCCATGCCAATATCTACGAATGGCATAACAGCTTGGTGATAGCCCCCTTGGACATTAATTAAGTCCTCTAGTACACTTCCGCTGCCACAGTATCAGTTACTACAGCACTAACAGGAATGGCATTTAAGCTTTACACCTACCCTTCAACAAAATAATGAGCTTCTACTACATCTATAAGAAAAGTAAACAGGCTGTGTGGATGAGCATATCATCGATGTATGCAAATGCGAGAATACACATATAAATGTGACATAGGAGTCTGAGATTTATCTTAGAAAAAGCAGACAAATAGACAATTATACAAGAATTATGAAAAAGGTAAGACACAGCTCAGAGCAAAATTCAGACAGGTCATTAATTGGGGCATTAATTAGACTGAGAACAACACTACTCATATTTTCTCATGGAGATAAGAGATTAACTGCAGCAACCTGTGTACAAAGATGAGGCAAATGAAGGTGTTTGCGAGGGCTGTGGTGGAATTTTTATTTACCAGCTCTGGTTGATGGTGGTGGCGGCCACCGGCACATGGACCGTGTAACGGTGCAGTCTAACTCAGGTCATAAATAACAGTTGTAAATGTGCTTGCTGTACACTGTGCAGAAAATGAGAAGGACCCATCGTAAACAAATCCATGCGAGTAGGGAATGATGTACCATGCACTTACAGGGATGGAGCCACGTGTCCAGACTAGCTCCTGGGAGTCAAACGGAGTTGTCAAAATAGGCAGTGTGCACTTGATGTCACATCAGGTCTGTGTTACAAATAGGAGGTGATGCGGTCAAGAGGAGTAAATCGGTCTCAGAAAGACACCGGCATTGCTGCAGCAAAGTGCTAGTTTGCAAACTGCGAGTGGAGTTGTTTCTATATATGTGCATAATCACAATTACTGAGGAAATGAATGAGAAAAATACCACATTGTGAAGTAATTACTGGACAAAGCAGCTAGAGGCTCTCTTTAAAATAATGAATTGTTTCAATAAATAAGTGGAGAAATAACATTGGTGGTACATTTAGTTTTTATAAGCATTACTATGGGAATTAGAATGGTGTTTGTGCCAGTGTCTGTAGAGTGGTGTATTTGTAACACAAAAAGATATTCTCCCGTGCAGTTTGAGGGGCTTGGTAATTAGTATAATCAACAGAGTAGAAACATACATTGAGAGGGTACCAAATATTAGTTCAGCAGCATGTCCGCTAATGCCCACCAACAAGGCCTGGTGAAATATGTTCATTAAGCGTTTGGCAGTGCAGTATTGAATTAGGCCTGCAGTCAAAGCACATACATGACTAGCCTGCGGTTTTGGCTTCTGGCAAGTGATGAGAAGGGAAAAAAAAAGTCTCCTCCCATTCTCTCTATCTCCTCAGTACATAGTTATGTGGTTTTTTTGCCCAGACAAACACATTTGCATATTCATGAGCTACTGACACAGACTTTATTGATGTATATTCTCCTTTGGGAGGAAGGACATTGGGTGGGAAAAACTAGGGGGGGGGCGAGAAAAACTGCAATCTTGTGAGTCATCATTAAAGAAAATAAACTAAACTCACAGGGGAGTAGGGAGGAGTGGGTGAGTTCAGGATTGGGGTCTGGGAAAGAGGGACAGGGAAACTGCAGGACAGATGTAAAGGAGTAAACAACAGTTTGTGTGGGTGTATATACATACATATAACTGCGTGTGTGAGTATGGATATTTGTATGTGTGTGTGCGTTTGTGGTTATGCCAACTGAGAGTCATCAAACACCCCTCTTGCTGCTTAGTGCTGCAGTGCCCCATTGATGAATAGGGAGGGAGGGGAGGAAGGGGATCTGGCAAGATGGGTAATAGAATAAGCCAAGAGGCGTCCCAGTTCCCTTATTTTAATTGGCCACAGGGGAGTGGTCTACCTGCATGACAATGAGGAGGTCGAAGACCAAGATGAAGGAGGCCAGGAAGGCTCTGGAGACCTCATCGCTGGGCAGGAATCCTCGGTTTAAGTTGTCCCAGCTGATCCAGTCAGTACTGATGACCAGAACCACCACTGACGTCAGAGAGATGAGCACTGTCCTGCAGGACAGAAGAAGAGGGAGAGAGAAATGATGCACGCAGGGAAACTATGCAACTCTGAAAAGAACCTTTCAATATATTTTGAAATGCTCAAATTGGATGAGGGGCACAGTTTAATGTTGCGGTTCTAGACAGCTGCGCTTACTCACCCATGTCAAAAATAACAAAAGATAAAGAAAGCACAATTTAGTTTGTCTTTTTTCTCCAACCATGTATTGAGCAACAATCTTACCTGAATTTGAAAAATAGAAATAGATAAAGCCACCAGGAAGATTAATGTGCATAGAGCATATCTGTGCCTGTGTGTTTGTGGATGCAGAGACAATGCAATTCAAGACCTTCCTGCATCCATATTTCCATGTATTAACATATTTAACATAAGGCAAAGTTATTGTTTTTCTATGTTCTTTCATGCCGTCTGAATTTTGTTTATGTCATATTGCTATAATTTTGCATTTGCTGGAAAATTTCTCAGTAATCTTAACCAAAACACACTGGCAATAGTAGGATTTTTCTCAACAGTGTGTTCATTCTCATACCGGTTGCATTGCAGACTGTGAATACCAACGCTAGGATTTTTTCTTCTGCATGGCTGACTTTTGGCAGCATCATTTATAATTTGCCACAACCCTTCAGCATATATTGACAAGATATACCCACCACCACATTTATCAATCATATTTCAGCCGCTGAATTTCATACGATAGCTTGTCAAATCCAGCATTGATTGTGACAGTGCAAGTCGAGGCATCCATCAATAAAATGAAGAGCTGCAGAAAAAGTCACACATCCACTTGTCTGCTTGAATTCTAATTGCAGGTGAATCAATTTTGCAAAAGGAAATGTTAAACACTACGTCCAAAGCGTCTTTTAAGTTTGAGGGGTCTCCGTCTTGAGCTCTGTGTGTACATATCAAACATATGTCAAACTGCTTCAGTTGTATCCTCTTATTCACTTGTCCTTCACATTTCTCTATGCCCCTAAAATGAACCACCAGAGAGGCGATGGCATGTCGTATTTGACTGACAGCACTGAAGCACTTTGGTGAATGAACACCACTGGGAGTGTGCATCGGCGGTGTAATACATCTAAACAGGGAACGGTTCTACTTGGCTGTCTGGTAATGGGCATATCAGACATGGTTTGCAGCATTTATTTAGCAGTTATTTAAGGGTCACAGCTTGTGGTACGAGAAGCAAAAGGCAGCACTATGGTTTACCCTGCGACCTTGCTGTGTCCATTGATTTTTACCCTGTTCTTCTAATTAAAGGTGCTGACACTGAGTGAGGGAAGATTAACACGGCTATTGACTGCATGTAACTGGCAATGAGCTGACGACACCATGCAACACCCATACATGCACGCACCAACACACATTCACACTGCCTCAGAAGAATATATAATGCTTTTAGCAAACACGGAAAAAGCATTACAGATTCTGCACTGCAGCTTTATCATGCACACGCAAACAAAAAATACACAGGACCTCTCAGACAGTTTATCTCATATTAAACCCAAACAAAATAGCTCAGATGTTTTACCAGAAGAGAACAATCCTGTTGTTGCCCTTTTTCCAGAACCTTCTGGCTGCTTTTCCCCAGTCTGGATAGTGCTGATCTTGCAACATCATATCTGTCACCTGCAGAGAAATTAAGTGCATATAAAAATTACATGATACGTGTGAATATTATATGCAGAGGAAGCAATGACTGAATGAATTCATTTCACCACGCTGTGATTCACAGTTACAGTCTAATTATGTACATGGCAAATACAGTACAAGTGCAAAATACTTCTATTGGATGTGCATTAGTGAGTTATACTTGAATATTTCATGATAGATATGTAAATGAAATCTGTGATTACCTATTAGAAAATGTTGCCTTGGTTGATTAATAATTGTTTTTCTTTAATGTTGCCTGTATTAGTATAGCATTTTCTTGCATCCATCTTATAAAGTAGTGTCTACTTATTTTTAGACAGAGGCAGGGTTGTGTCAGAAAGCATGTTTTACTTGAATATAAAAATTCTCACTAGTCTTTGTGTGGAGCTGCTGCAGAAGCAAGGTCAATTTGTCAATAAAGTGCCTCACTGCAGATACTGTAGCTCGTGTTGGGAAAAAAAAAAAAAAAAAGAATTTGAATCAGGCGATCTATAAGATGTTTCTGGCATTGCAGCATTGCAGAAACAGACGCTTCCTGTCTCCTCCCGTGCTCAAAACACACTGTAAATCTGCTGTGCCGAGGAGACACAGAGGTCATCTTTAAAGTGCCTTGTTGAATTAATCGAATGTAAAAAAAATAAAAAAAAAACCTTGTGGGTAATTTCTGGATCAGCACTTTGCCTTAGCCTAACTTTCTCTCTCTCTCTCTCTCTGTCTCCCTGATTCACCTTTCGCTCTCTGCTTCCCTCGTCTCCCTTCTGACCAGACTTCTACATTTCCCCTTCACCTCTGTTTCTTCTTCCTCCTCCTCCTCCACCCCCCATCCCCCCCTTTCTCCTCCTTCCTTGTCTTTCCTTCTACCCTCTCTCTTTCTCTGCAGTATGTGCTGTAGAATACTAATGTGACCGGTGAGCGAGCTTGTCAAGTTGTCTCAGCTGTGTGCATGCCGGTGTCAGAGCCCCACTCCTCCCACCACAGGTAGTCCACTCCCGCCGGAGCTCTCCTCCTCCCTTTATGTTGACAAATGAACAGAGGTAGGGTTCTCCTCCAATATACCCTGTCCCTTCTGCACATCCCTTGTTTCCTCTGACCCTCCTTAGATCACAGCTGCATCGTACTCTAAGGATTTGAGAGCGGATTGAACTGGATCATTTCAAGGGCTGAAGGTGTGCGTTGTATAATAGTTGAGAGAATACACCTGACCTAGAAATTATCTGAGTGTGTCTAAGGAATGGCGATGGTTATTCTTGATTATAAAATCACTGTTATGATTTTAACACACTTGTTAAGTTCAGTCTTGTGTTGTGTAAAGGTTATAACACATTTCTGGGTCTGCATGATTGATCCTTTCATTGCAAAGGTGCTCAACCTTCATGAGTTACAAAACACCAAATGTGCAGTTGCACTGTTCAGATATTTCATTTCATTACAAGGTTACCGCAAGATATTTTACATCTTATTCGTCTGCTTTCTCTCTTGAATAAAATAAAAAGAAAATAAAATCTCCTACATAAAATGTTCTCTTTCCAATGAAGTGTAAGTTTTTCCATTACATTCCCACCAAAAGAATCAGCATAAATGGAGGGCACTTGACTAAAAATCACCCATGTCCATGCAGACAGGACAGTAAAATATCAACCTCATTTTTCATTTAACTTCACTCACACAACAAATAAAGTGTGTCTCTTCTGGAGCTGCATTAAACCTGCAGGTCTCCTGCAGTTTAGTGCTACTTGTTTAAGATACAGCATAACAAACTGACTACCTTTGTAAAAGTGACACAAGACAAAATCAGGCAAAAAGAAAAAACAGTGTAATTTCATAACACACACATGCCTTCAGCAGCTCTCTCTTCTCGGTCCAAATAAAAAGATACAGATGAACCTGACGTGCTGACACAGAAAAGTGGAAGCAGAACTATCAGTCACATATTTAACCCCCTCCCTGTCTGAAAACATCGATGAAGTCAGAATCGTGCATCACAGGACAGTTTTTCTATAGCCTGAAAATACAAAGAAACAAGTTGATGTTATGTTATTATGTCTTCTTAGAGGACTTGAATTATCGCTCACTCACTCAACCATCAACCCCGTGGATCATAGGGGTGTGATGATGGACACTTGGACAGTCAGGGAACAGGGACTTTGTCTGCCACTTCTTCACTTCCCATCTACTATCTACTGTAAGATGGGGGTATGCCTTGTGATGTGCCCATACCAAGTCAGTTTGTGGCGATTTACTGTTGTGAGTAGTGGCTCTTCTTCTGCAAGCGTGGGTGGCAACTCGCTGTCTTAAATATTCCGCTGTCCAGTGTTATCTGTATGATATGTGCATCCTCCTCCTGAAGCACTTTTTTTTCGAGGGACTGTAACCTCCTGTCACTGTGCTGTGAGTGTCCAGCTCTCACATCCACAGAGCAGTGTGGAGAGTACCAATGGTTTGCACCCTCTGACCTTCACAGGGAAGCTGATGAAGTTGCTTTTCCAAACACTGGCAAGTCAACTTATGGCTGCTGTTGCAATGCCAATTCTTGTTTTTATTTCTTTTGTGGAGCTGCCATTTTCACTCATAAAAGACCTGAGGTACTTGAAGTCCTTGACTTTATCCAGTGTTTGCTTTCATTTTAATGTTGGTTGGAGTTAGACTGCTGTCACTGTTGACAAAAATCATACTTTCTTCAGCACATATCTCCATGCTGTACGCTCTCTCGCATTCCTTCTCCAGTCTTGTAGCTAGTTCCTGAAATTCAGCTGTGTTATTTCCTATTAGGACGATATCATTAGAGAAGCGAAGGTTGGAGATGGGTCTTCCTCCGATGGTTATAGGGTTGTGGAAGTCTTGTAGTGCTTCTTACACAATGTTTTCCAGAAAGACGTTGAAAAGTACAGAGGAAAAGAGGCAGCCTTGATGGACACCAATAGTTGTGTTAAAAGGTTCTCCAATATGGTTGTTTATTACTGCTCGAGTCTGCATGACGTGCTTGGATGACCTGTATGGGATGCCGTAAACCTTCATCCCAAACACGATCAAAGACCTTCTTAAAGTCAATGAAGTTATGGAACGCGTCACACTGGTGCTGAAGGTGCTTTCCAATCAGTAGTCTGATGTTGAAGATCAGTTCAATGGTGCTCGTTTTTGGTCTGAATACTGCCTGGGTTTTCCTCTGCCTTGTTCAGGACAATCCGCAGCGTTACTTTGCTAGCATGACAGATAAGGCTGATTGCTCTCTAGTTCTGGCATTTGTCTTGGGTTTCTTTTCTTGGGGATGGGGATAATCAAGAATTGGGTCCATTTTTGGGGCCACGGCCTGGTTTCCAATATCCTTTAGCAGATGTGTGTGAATGCCTTTATCATACCTTGTCCTCCATGTTACAGAAGCTCTCTGCTTTGCTGTTTCCCTTTGGCATCCCTGGCTCTATGCTTTCACACTCTTCTGACCCACTTCCCTCATCATCTTCCTATATTTTTTGTTTACAGTTGGATAGTTTTGCTGCCTCTGGGTCATCCTTAGTCTTTGTTAAGGTCCTCCTCTGGTCACACCAGTCTAGTATGTCTTCAGAGACCCATGGTTTGTTTTTCTTCCTGTCCTTCCCGGGCACTTCAGTTGCTACTTCTATCAATGCTTCCTCCATGCTGTCTGTCAGTGAGTTGATATCTTGTAGCAGGTTAAGTGTTATGAACTTGCCCCCTATATTCCCCTCAAATATTCTTGCAATCAGTAACATATCATGATCACTTCCAGTGTCTGCGACAGGAAATGCCCTGGTTTGGGCTTTGTTGATGCTTGACTTGAACCTGTGTGAGGTGAGTATGTAGTGGATTTGGTTGTCTATCTTCCCATTCAGTGCACACCACATTGTTCTATGGGAGAGTTTGTGTGGAAACAACATGTTGTCTTGTGTGAGCTTATAGCTTCTAGCAAACTCCAGAAGTCTAAGTCCTCTATCATTTGTTTTCCCAAGTCCAAACTGTCCTTTAAAGCCTTCCCAGAGCCCATATGCATCTGCACATATATTGGCATTCCAGTCTCCTTGTATGTCAAGCAAATCATGTTTGGGTGTTTCCTTGGTGTTCTCTAGCTCCTTGAGGAACATTTCCACTGCATCATCATCATAGTCCATTGGAGCATAAACCTGAATGATGATGATGTTCATGGGCTGTGCAGCAATGTCGATGCTTATGAGTCTATCAGATGTAGGTGTGCAACTGATGGCTGACTGTAGTTTATTTTTTTGACAATGAAGCCAACTTCCTATTGTCTACTCCTTAATGTAGCCTACTTTCTATTGGTTCCTGGAATCTTTGCTATATCTTATGGACTTCTTCTCTTTTGGTTTCATCCAGTCCACCTGACCCATCCCATCCATATCTGTCTAGTTCATGGGTCAGCTATTTTACCTTCCCACTAGGGTTGTAACGATGTCATGGTGTTACGATTAATCGCGATTTTAAATGTCACAGTTAATTAATCGTCAAGGCTGCCAAAAACCATCTCATAAAGTACAGTAGATTGAGTGGAACCAAAAACACGCCAATATGTGCTTCTTGCATGGAAAGAAAGCAACGTTACACAACCACTGTATTCAACATTCCACAAATGAAAATGACAGAGAATATACAAACTGACCATCTGTCTCAGGGGGCGGGCGTATTTCTGAATTGTCTTGATCCTAAATATATTTTTGATCTGGGCTCACTTTCGTTTCCATAGAGTTTGTGTTCGCTACCGTGATCTACACCGCTTCTGTCTACCATTGCGTAACCCATTCACAACAATCTGGCTGCATAACTTTGGTAGAGTAAGGCCATTCTTCTCCAGCAGTTCAGACTGTCATATAAGCTTCAGGAGGGTTCACTTGTGAATTGATGCCGTAAACACGCTCTGTTTGATCACAAGGCAAACTGCATAAAATAGTCTGATGCACCTGTAGAGACAACGACCAACATTCGAACAGGTAATTACAGTTTGAATTTGAACTTTTCACCTCAAGCTTGAACAAATGTTCAAAGTTGAAATTAAAAGGGACAGCCCTAATAAGTACTTTTGTGAAATTAATTTGCACAAAATAATCGTAGTAATTGTGAAACCACAGACATACAGGGTGCATATATTCCAAGTCCCAATAATTTTGTCATTCTTCGGGAGACTGATTAGTAGTGTTGTAATCTTACTCCAGTAATACTTATAATGCCCCACACAGACAGACAGTGGGCAGTGTGGTTGATATTGATGTTGTTCCAGGCCTAAACCAATCTAGTATGTAATTAGCTGACTGTTCATCCATCATGGAATTTCATTAGGTACATAAACTAGGAGGTGCCTATCTCCTCTCCAAACTCTTGCTAGGGGGTCCGAGACCCCTGGCTACTCTAGTTTAACCTGCTGGTTGAAGCAGTTTACCGCAGTGCAGCCATAGATACATGCTACTTGGAGCCATAGACAAGGGCTGGGTGTCAGTGAGGACCAGTTAGAGATCAACCAGCTGAGTCGCACAAGCAATACAGTTGCAATGGTCTCACCCTCAAAGGTACAAGCGCTCCCTTAATGCACCACATACACCATGAATTATAATATGCTGAAAGGAAAGTGTGGATTTTTTTTTCATTTGATTTTTTGATTCATCTCCAAATATACAGTATGTTATAAAAAATGTTTTCCAGAGTATGCTGTTATTGTTAATATTAAAAGACTTCACACAACAAGTTGTTGAGATGTTCTTATTTAAAAATAAATTACATGTGCGTCTTTTTTTTCTTTTATGGCTTTATTTTCTTCACATTCTCAGTTAAAACAGCTAAAAGCAGTTCAGCATCTTATTGTTTTGCCTCATATAATTATATATTCTGATTCCGAACAAATATTTTCTGTTTAGTTTTTTCAGTCTCTAGACTTCTGAAATTTTTCCTTTGTCACATCTGTTATGAATAATTTAACACCAGGAATACCAAGATTGCTTCAATCTTCAGCTTGGACAAAAAAAAAAAAATCTGCCTTTAAACTGGAAATGAAATAATGAATCATCATTTATCATCATGATTACGATATCAACTGGTATGGAAATGTTTATTTTACAATTATGGCTATCTTGGGAAAATAATGAAGTCCCTGAGTCCCTGAGCTATTGTCAGACAGACAGGCTATGTAGTTAGTGTAGCAAATAGCCTCTGCATTGTTTGTAATATAAATGTAGATGTCCTTTTGGCTACTGTAAAATCCACCCTAATTTTCAGAAAACAAAAGAGTGGAATCTCACCATCCAAGCAGTGACAAAGTCTCCCATCCATGTCCCGACTGCAGCAATCTTCATAAAACTCTCATTTCTGATACCCATGTATTCTGTCACCATGTGAGGTCTGTAAGAAAAACCAAAACAAAGAGTGAAGTAGTAACAGTAGGTTAAAGGGGATACAAAAGGCAGCCAGAAACAGAAGGAGGCAAGAACACTGTCAAAATAATCCAACAGTCAGTCAGTGGAGGGCGAAAAAGAAAATGGTCACTGCTGCTAAGTGTCATGATGCAAGCTGTCAGAGCCAATCAATATCAATCTGATCCTGTGAAAACACTGAACGATGACTCTACCTTCCATAAAGCCCCGAGGATTGTAAACAATTTACACCAGCACATTGGAATTTATGCACTATCACCACATTCATTTGGTACTGTACTGTTTGGCAAATGACTCATTTGTTTGGCAAATTTGTTTCATGTCGAGTTGATTTCACATAAACACTGCCATCCCAATGAGATCCCTCCTGTTAATGTTGGATCTGAGTAAACTCAGTTAACATCAGCTGCAGAAATACAGAAGCAATTCGCAGACTAGGCCGCGACACACAGTTAGAGAAACAATCTCACATGCAGTAGTATCTGATAAGAAATGACATGCTTTCTTTGGAGTCCTAGTTACGCCTTCATCTCAGTACAGTAAGTGAAGATGAGAAGCTTTTGTTCAGCCCCACAAAACCTACCCCACCCACCCAACACACACACACACCACATCATTCCATTTTCTCCAGGTAATAGCACAGGGAGGGAAGAAAAGTGGGTCAGTCGCCTCCTATATGGGACTTGTGTTGGGGAGGGAGCGGCAGAACAGAGGGGAGCAAGGAGGCCTCTTTGATCTCCTGGCAGCCAGTGTCTTAGAGGGCGAGTGGAGCAGGTGGGCGCTCATCACCTCCCCCTCCAACCTCCACCAACCCCCCACAGGTCACACTCATGAATATAATAGATGGCGATGGATAGGGCTCTGGCTGCGCTTTCAAGGGGTCCCATTTGAAGTCAATGGCTCCATTTGTCTTTGTTTTTGCTGGTCATTTTCTGGCCTCCAGGAAACAACAATAAAAATGCTTTCTATTGCCCACATGGCTCTGGAAAATCTCGCCTACAACCTCGCTAGTGTACAGTTCATTCATACATATATGCTTCCCTTGATGGTTCGCTTTCATTTGAACGTTTTAACTGGTCGCATTATGAGTCTCACTTCTCGTGCTGTTCCATTTGAGAATGAGTCTAAACAATTTGCAGAAAAGCAGTGCAGGGTAATCCTTTTAAGCTATTACCTAACACAGCGTCTTTAATTGGTGTTCATTTTTAATTAATGCTAATTGCCCAGGCCTTTTCATATTATGTATGAGTCCAGAACTGCAAAGCATAACAAATGCTCATAGGCAACCCAGAACAATCATGATTAAATGTGGCAAGTCAGTGACCCAAAATACCACCAGTTTACGGCAACTGTGCAAGATATACCCATCCCTGGAAGGAAAAATAAATCATATGTCATCAATGGAGCATGCATTTAACAGATTTGACAGCATTTTATTGACAAAATGTGGAGTACCAGAAGTGACGTATTGCCTTGCTCACGCCCGCAAATAAAACGGCCTTGATTGGAATGGCGATTTATATCTGCATTAAGTCAGTTAGACATTCAGTGGCTTGGCACTGCTCCAGTTACCAAGGAGATCCCATTGGGAGTCATTTACCCGCAGCAAAATTCTAATCGATACTTCTGGAAATGCTGTCTGGCACTACATACTAGGCTTTAAATCTAAAAAAAACTACCCCGCTGCCAACCCCTGCCCTTCTCACATATTTAATTGAGCAAATGTTACCCCTGTGCTGAAAGAGTTTTTTTTTTTTTTTTTTGTGGCGTACCTATGATGAGTTTGGGGACTCTTGCACTCCATGATCAGAAGCAGAACTCTCTGACTTATTCATGCTGACTGAAAATTTAATGGCCTTTAGAGTCAGATGACCTAATGAGAGAATTCAGTGTAGTGGAACATCAGTACAGTAGCACCATGAATAATCAGCTCCAAAATGGCTCCCGTGGCTTAATCGCACAGCCAGTGGCAGTGTCAGTGCCAGCACGGCCGGCTCAGCCAGCTTTGACCCTCTGTGGAATGTTATCAGGTTTCCCACACTTATTCATACTTATTCTGTCATAATAGTCAAGGACATTTTAATGGCTTTCAAAGACTTGTTCCATCATATGCAAGAAATTAAAATTTTGTGGCAAGTGTACAAAGTTATTGAATTTGGATGTAACCCCTGTTTGACATTTAGCTATAAAAAAGGGCTATTGAAACTGTTGCATTAAAATGACCATCTGGAAAACCAGTGCCTTCTATAACATCTTCTGCGCTACGTAAGCATTGCGATATGTTCTGTCTGCTGATTACCAAAGTTTTAAACAAGCTGCGAGAATGTCAAAAACCATTGAAACTTTCCTTCTGCTACTTGTGTCTCTTGCTCTAAACCAAAAGACTAAACATAAAAGATGAACCCAACATCATTTCTGTTCATTGTAAAAAAAAGTGACACTGCCTTTCCAAGTTTCTACATCGAACCACAGAGTAGAGCAGTAGAGTCATGGCTAAAGCTGAGCAGTGATCATTTTATTCATTTATTTATTTATCCTTTATTTAACCAGGTAAGTTAGTTAACAACTGATTCTCATTTTCAATAACAACCTGGACATATAGAGATGAACAACCAATCACTCTCACATTTGCACCTACATGAGAACATGCCAACTCCACACAGAAAGGTTCCTGGTGCTGGAATTAAACTCAGGACTTTCTTGCTGTGAGGCGACAGTGCTATCCACTGCACCACCGTGCCACCCACAGTCATGTAATTAACCTCCCTACCTGCTTAAGAAACTGCTGTGATTTACCAAAGTCTACATCTTGAAGTGGCCCAAAAACAGAGACCACAGAAGTAAGCAGAACTTCTGTTGTCTGTCTTGAATTACAAAGAGACTAATCTTACAATATCTTTTTTCTGCTCAGGTGGGATCCATATCACTGTTACAGCCAAAGGTTTATTCAAATTGAGTCCATATTTACAATCTAAGCTTACACATTAGGTTATTGGGCTATATGTTACCAAATATTGAACATTACTTCCACTCACATTTTTCTGCAGTTATTTTGATGTTTTGTTTTTTTGGTTTTTTTTAAGATGTTCAGTTGTACACTTTACAGTTAAGCCATTTCTAACAGAGTGAAAACAATTTAATGAACAACAAACTGCTTATTTTGACAGCTGGTCAAAAAAAAACTGTCTTATAATCTTCATGTGCTGTGTCGGCTGATATTTTAAATTATAGCATCTGTTAACTTAGCTCTGTTTTTAAACAGAAAACAATCACAGTAAAACCACAAATCACTTTTGTTTTCACCATGGGAGACTGGCAGAGTGACTCACTACTCCCTCTAGTGGTCACATAAATCCCCAGGTCTGTGTAAATAAATTTGGTTCATATCTCAGTAACTACATTGGGCCGTGGCTCAGATGGTAGAGCGGGTCGTCCAATAACCGAAGGGTTGGC
>JAPQRQ010000023.1:25836635-25850481 GCA_037367365.1 Apogon talboti | reverse complement strand
TGTGTGTGTGTGTGTGTGTGTGTGTGTGTGTGTGTGTGTATATGTATATATATGTATACACACACACACACACTCTTCAAAATGTGAAGCCAGAACACCTCGTCCTTGTAATTATGTGGGACTTCACCAAACTAATACGTCAAACTATACATCCGGTACATTTTTCCCAAAGGTGGTTTTGGTCTTTTGGAACCTGATTTATGTTCAAACTTTGATCTTTCTTATCAGTGTGGTTTTAATACATTTTTTAATGCTATATGCATTTTTTAATGTTGTAAAAACAGCTGTAATGATCTGTTATAGTCTTGAATCCCTCAAACACTTGGCTATAGAACAGATAAATAGATACAGTGGGTCAGGCAGATGTAACTTCTCAGCCTCTTTCCTATGTAGACTCTAAATTCACCCATGAACAAGGCTGCAGACTGCAGAATTCTGGCTTCATTTTTGCACAGCAGGAGGAATTGGTATTGCAGTGTCCATCAATGTATCTGTAAAAGAGCACACAGTTCCCTCCATACTAACAGATATTAAACACCTGCATATTAACCTACTTTTCATTCACTCTGACAAACGTATCTGGCTGCTTCCTGTTTAAACTCATGGTAAAATCTATGAAAGACCAACCACAAAAAGGACATGATGACTGACAGCGCAAGGTTATTTGCCGCTGATGTTCAACAAACATTTGAAAGTACAGTTGCGTCAGTATTAAACAAACTGGACAGTATATTCACCAGACGAAGCACAAACTGCATTTAGAGATAAGGGTGCACAGTTTACCTTCATTTACATTTCATTCCTCTGACTGATAGTAAGTTCATCCCATCGGATCACATCAGCTTTGTTCTTCGTACCTTGGAAACTGAGGATAAACTGACATTTGCATTTGGTCTGAAGATTCCAAGCTACACTTCAATGTTTAAGTTTTACTAAATCACTGGCCTGTGTATTGAAATACAGTGTTAACAAATTAAAAGGAGAAACAAAATACACATCGAGGTACATAGCAAAGAGTCCTACACCCTACTTTTATAAAGAGATTATGAGTTGATGATGGGTTTGAGGAGTTCACAAGTTCATATTTAATTTGAGCCCATATGGGTGATTTTTTTTACTCTTCCAGTGAACCATAATGAAGCACTAGTCATAATTCTAATGTTAGGATACACATATTTGGATCTATAGGCTGAAAAGCAACATCTGTTATAATCTTATCATCACAGACCTGCAAAGCACCCACAAACACAGCCTGTTCAAATATTTTGATTGCAGTGTAGCATGCCGAACACTAGACATGGAAAAACTGATAGAAATAAAATAGTAAACACTGGGGATAAAAATATCAAAACATGGCTCATGTTTGGTCACACAGGAAATGATACCATCATACACTTATTGACTCTGGAGCTACAGATAGCATCTTTCCATGAAACTCTTTCCATCACTGTCACTACTCTTTGTACAAATGCCATCAATTTCTGCCCATTCCGTGCAAATGTGCATGTGATCTTTTATCCCTTATGAGGGTTTAGAATACAGCTCCGTTGTGATTTTATATATATCGACCAAGAACCCTTCCCTCCTTTAGGGATCCTGATGAAACAAAGCCCAGAGTGCACAGAGCTGAGCTATCTTTTCCTGGATATTATCACGTATACACTCACATCCCCATTCATCACACTTTTACGGGGCTGCAGTACCACTGGGGGATTGGGAATAGCCACGACTATGGCCACTAGCATCCCCAGGGCTAAACTCCTCTGTAACTAAGTGTCTGGATAATAAATCAGAGGTGGGAAGTGACAACATAACTCCCTCTGCGGGGAGACTGCAGCAAGAAGAGAGGTGCTAGCTACTGGGCCACTGTACCACTGTGTCTGTTCCAGTAACAGTCTGTAGATCATGTTCTCTTTTTATTTATGGCTTGGCTTCGGTCCAAACGAGTGATACATTTTAAGTAAATAAACAATTTCCTTTTGGCTGGTTTCCTTTGTTTGCCAGCTCTCGTCATTATTGCTCTGTCTTTGTCTACCTGTCTGCTGGGCTGTGCAAACACCTCTGTGCTTTATCTTTTATTGCAAGTACTTGGGTATGGACATCTACCCATGGATAAAGCACAGTAATAAGGTATGTGACGGTGGCACAAAATGGAAACAAATATTTATGTAAAGGAAAAAACTAAAGGTTTTTTTATGTAATGGAAAAAGTGTTAATTTTGTTCTGTATTCATGTAAATCCTTCAAAGTTACTGATGAACTAAAATAATTAACTACATAAGGGTCTTGAATGACCCTGAAATATAATGAAATACACCAACATCCAAACAGATGCAGCACTGCGTAGTTAGAGTGCACATTAAATCCAGACTGCAGGGGTATAGCACTGCACAGCACAGGAGCAATCATACATTATTTACAGAGCATGGAGGTAACCTCTAAGGCCAACCAATAGGGGCAGACCTGGTCTGAAGGAGAATGTAAACATATAGCTCTACATAGTACATGGTCAATTTCCCAAGCGATGAGAAGTAATGAGCCACAGAATTATGCAGAAACCCACATGTCAGCCTACAGATCAGACCAGGTAAAGCCATATTTCAGGCCCTGGATTGATGAGGAAATTCTGTACAAACATCATAATAGGTCAAAAAAATATATATTATTGTGATGCAGAGACAAATATTCTAATAAGTGGTTAGTTTTTGGTAAAGAATCCATAGGTGGAATTTCTTAGCTTTTCATATTTGTGTATGTTTTCTATAGGTTTTACTGAGTTTTAGTTTGATGTCTTCAAGTGTAATTTCAGGACATCACCTTGGGTTTCATTTGGAAGTGGGAAGTTGTAGTTATCATTGCTTGCTAAATTCTAGATAGATACTGACAGTCTGGCCCATACCCAAAGTCAATATATATGTGATTTTCTGTGTGTTTAATTAATTTTCTTGGTATTTATCCCCACCCCTTTTCTTGCCACAGAAACATTCTTTACATATATATATATATATATATATATATATATAAACAAAGATTAACTGTTAACATTTTTTAAGTCTTTCACCCCTTCATTACTTTATCTTTGAATGAGCACATATTAAATCATATACATTTAATTAAGAACTTTTAATACAGTATAACAGATAAATGTTGGCTTCTGCCATTGGAAAAAAATTACATCTGATACTGTTTGCCAATATTAATATTGG
The DNA here is from genome assembly GCA_037367365.1 of Apogon talboti. Taxonomy (NCBI): domain Eukaryota; kingdom Metazoa; phylum Chordata; class Actinopteri; order Kurtiformes; family Apogonidae; genus Apogon; species Apogon talboti. Next base: position 25,847,276 of record JAPQRQ010000023.1, on the reverse strand, counting down.
CCAATATCAGCAAATATTTATGCAACTTTATTTATTTTTTTAATTAGGATTTTTCCTGGGATAATTTTAACATTTCATTATTGACAACAACCAGCAGTAAATGAAATAACATAAAAAGTGGACTATTTAGTTCAACAAAATACCAAATAATTTAGTTAATAACTAAAATAAATAATTGATTCTAGGTACAGTGATACAAGTTTGGCATGTTTACATAATAAAATCCCTTCCACATCACCTTCATACATATCCTAAACTAATTTTTTTCTGAATAACACCTTTTTAATTCCTTTTTGAAAGCTGATCTTGCTACATATCAAACCGAGTTCAATAAGGTAGACTGTTTCAGGTTACACCCATTTAACGCATTGATTTTAGGTAATGGGGAAATATATAAATGCATGTCTGATATTATGATGTCTATCATTTGTGTGTATTAAGTCTGTTTTCTTGAGACACAATTTATTCTTAAAAAATAAACCAGACTACATGGCAGTCTGTCCTCTACCCTCATCCGTGACAGGCTGGCATGCCTGCTCCTCACTGAGCAGTTCTGAGCGACGTGGATCTCACTAATCTCTTGTTTTGAAGCATTAGACCGAACCGTAGGACAGCAGTTAAGGTGAGATTAAATTAAGTAACTAATTAATATACTGGTGAATCCCTATCCATTTGTTAAATCTTGATGTCACTTTCTCCTTCTAGGTCCAAACTTAACTAACTAATGTTAGTTTCCACCACACCTGTCAAACTGCATTTTTATAGATACTTAGTGTTTTATATGAAGAGGTAAATAAAAAAATTTGTTCTACCTGAGCCTGAAGTAAAAGTGATGCACTGCTATAAGTCGTACAAGGAGCTTAAACAGTATTTAAGACATTTAAGATCTTGATCTACTGCAGTTAAAATACAGACTACGGTAAATTGCACTAAGAACTGTATTTGAGTTAAATAAATGATTTTAGTCTCTTCTGAATGCTGACTGGTGCCTGATGTAGGAAAGAAGAGCTGGCATTTGACTGCTTGGATCTGGAAATGAGTTTTACTGCACCGGGACGTCACACTTAACATTGGGATTATCTCAACTGCAATGTAAGTCATCTTCTCCGAACTAAACCCTCAATCACACACAAAAGCAATTAAAAGTACAATCTCATACATCCATTACTATTGATTATTTCAGTATCAGTTAATCTGATTATTACATTATTGCTTAGGTGATTGTATATTCTGTAAAATTTCAGAAAATAACTAAAAAACGTGCATCACTTTTCTAAAGCCAAAGATAACTTCTGTACATTTTTTTCTGATCTAACAATCCAGTCTTGATCAATTGTCACATTTGAGTCTTTTAGTATTTTTTTAGTATTTTTGCTTGATGACAGACTTAAAAGATTCGCTGTTGAGAATAAAAAAATTTGATGATCACTTGAAAGATTTGTTTCAGCGCTAGTGTGGATAGATACAGATATTTACTCACCACCAACATCAAAACATCATCTCAAAGAGGCACGAACATGTTACGCAAACACACCAACACATGGACAATGAATTACCCCACAGCGACACACACACAGACACACACACAAAGCTCCTATCCTGCCACCCACGCATCCACGCCTACACACACACTCACTCCACTCTGACCTGCAGCCACACAGCACTGTACATAAGCCATCTCAGCCTTCGCGTGGCACCATAATAACATATGACAGAACCCAGATGGCATCCTGCAGGCTACGACCATCAAGATCAGGAAAACGGGGACGAGAACTCCAACAACACGGCGACCCAATCACATGCCTCACACTCTCATAAGCAAAATAGCCAGTGGTGTTAGCTGCTCTCCCTCCTTCAGACAGAACCATGTTCCATATTAATGTCACCTTTCCTTGTGCTGTTCACACTTTTCTGGAGCCTCAGCTGACTCATGCAGGTGTAAATTAACAGTCACTGTTTGATTGAATGTGCCAGTAATAGCATGCAAAGTAGTGTCTAATCCGTTTAGGATGAACCTCCACATCCCTCCAAATTACCCCTTAATTTACCTTAGCATTTACAAAGCCTTCAAGAGCGATAGGTTTAACACATTATGCTAAATTTAGGGCTGAGGCAGCAGGAGAAAGCAATGAGAAGCACTTCCACCTTTTCCCACAATGAAGACAATAATGGAAATAACAGTGAGATAGTCATTTAAAGCAGTTTCCCAGTATATACAGCCGGAGAGCCACTCCAACACTGCAGGACTAAACAACAAAGCATTTGTTCCATTACATAACTCAGCACAAAATCTATTTATTTCATAATCTGATTGGTCAGATCAGTAGTAGAAACAAAAATGTTTATCTTGGACAACAAAGAGAAGGAGAAAGGCACCCAGAGAGAGACCATGTTCATGCCAAGTCCTGTGATTAAACCAAACTTTAATCCAAAGTCCAGGATCTGTCTCTTTTCCTGGATCCAAAATTTGAGGGATTCATCTTTAGCCCATGCCCCACCCTTCCACCAAGTTTCATGAAAGTCAATGTTAATTTTTATGCGATCCAGCTCACAGGATAATAAACAAGTATCTTTGTAAAATGTAATAATGCAAGCAAAAAACATTATTTTCTGATGATTTCTGCAGACTGTAACAAACTTAAGAGCTATGATTTAAGTGTATTCAACATCTTTGTTTGCCACAAATGAGATGACAGATGAGATCTAAAGTCTTTAAACAGATGTGATTGTCCAGCATCTCTTACTGCCTTACTTTTAGAGAGCACGAGACCTCACAACAAACAACCTTACAAAATAATTAAAATAAACCTAACCACTCTTAGATATCTTTCTGGCAAAATGATTTATTTATGGTTTATTTGACAGATACATATACATACATAAACTGACAAGAGCATGTAATTATCATAGTGTTTGTGGCAAATATAATATACAAGATACTTGTCCCTAGAAGGGCTTTTACAGAATCCAAAGTAAAATATGAAACATGACCTGAGTATAGTTTGAAAGAAATAAAACAATCTATTGTAATGCTTATTCAAACTAATTACGGTAATGTCATAGCGCTGCATTACATTTTCCGCAAAAAACTGAAAAAATGTTCCAATGTTACGCAAAATCCTTGTCCTAAACTGGCCCAAAGGAGGTGCTGTAAAACAATATAAAAAAGATGTTTAAATGTAATATATGCTAAAACACAAATAAACTAAAGTATGACCTAAGATGTAATACAAACACACAATGACAGCCAGAAGTCTGTGGCTACTGCCCACTCGATTAGACAGCACAGATAGCCTTGAGTGGCCAAATGGAAGAGCATAGGTTGAATCTTGGACATCAGATGCAGTCTCAAATCACATCTTCTGTCACAAGCTATTCATCATTTGGAGTTTTTGTTTTCTCTGGTATAGGCGAACCATAACGACAGTCTGCAACTTGCACTCTGAGGAGCAAAATGAGAAAGAAATGTGAACAAAAGAGCATCAAGACTGACAACAAACTATAGTGCTGGGAGGCAGGACCGGATTATAGCGTCTATGTGACTGTGATCATCCTATTGTAGCAAATATGGGGGAAAGAAAACACCAAAAAGGAACGAAGAGGAGGAGGAGGAGGTGTAAAACGCTCTAATTTTCTAGGCCATCATAAATGATAAATGATGCAGAGAAGGTGCTAACCTACAAAAGCATCGTGTACTTCCATGTTTGTGACAAATAGATGTTAAATTTGGCAAACAACATGAGCTTAAAATGACAGCAGTTATGCAAGGTTTTACATCTGTAAAGAGGCTTATAATAACACCTGTTTGAAATGTGACAACAGGAAAACACTTTCAGCACTTTAGTCTCTTACTGTGATTGCAAAGTGCTTTTTCAGGTACTCAAACTCTACATAAACTGTGCAAGTTCAGTTTCTACCCACCAATGTTCCCACCGCCTGCCCACATACTACAGACTGAAGGACAGACTGGAGAAGACACCAAACTGTCCACAAGGTAAGCCATGTGGGAATGTGTGACAGATCTATAATACATGATAGATTTACAGTGGGCCTGCTTCTGTAGCACAGTTCCTCCACCCCACCTGGGTTGGGATTATATAACTGTTTTAGTGAAACGCTGTGCAGGACACCTCCCGCCTCTCTCCTCCACTCCCTATCACAGATTCTCTTCACCTCTCCTTTCTTTCACGCACAACATTTCAGTATGAACTCACTCACACATATGTAAACACACATTTACAACTGCTTCAACGAAATACCTCCACTCTCTCACAAACACACAGTGACGCACAAACGGTCCGTTCAGAGGCTTGTTGAAGTGCATTAGATGTACCTGGCTGCAGGATGACATGCATTCTACTTGTCCTCTTTCTTCCTGTGCTCTTTCTGTCTTTTATAACCTCGAACCAACACTACTGTATGAAACCTGATCCAAATACACCGGCCCTTATTGTAAAACCTCACTGAGAGCGGCTAAAGATCAGATTTTATAATGAAGCGTTGTGAATCACACCAGTGACATAATGGTGGTGGATGCAGGCCGCTGAGGTCAGACATTAACGGAACACTGAAAATGATGCATCCTGATCTGGTCTATCAAAGCGTGAAAAGGTCAGTCCCAGCAAATTTTACACACTGGTCCATTACCATGCAGTTAATGGTGGTATTATTTATGCAGGTTTTCATCTCACAAATATCCATTAATGAGATGGTTTCTTCCATGTCAATACAATACAAATAAAACCAATCTCCATAACAGAACTCTGGAGTACGCATATGATTTTAATGTCATTTTTCAGAATTGTATTAAAAGTAAAAATCGCCTGTGTTCCTCTTGAGTGTACATAAACAGCTCAGGGAATATCAGTAAGGATACTTGTCTTGACAAAATACTTCCAGCTGGATAAACGTCGAGGGCACCATATCATTATCACTTCCTCTGTACATTACCCCAGTAAAGAAAAAAACAGTTGTTGGTCCTAATATAGAAATTTTAGACTACAAAAATTAAATACTGAATATACAGAATAAACTGATGCCCATAAAGTTGCATCAGTTTTGTTTTTAGACACATTCCTCTTTTTATTCCTCTTTATACACATCAGTAATCACCTTTGACCAGATGCAATGATCACATCCTGAGTCCCAGTTACACTATATCAAGAACGAATTACAGTCACAATCATTTCATGAAAATATTAATATTAAAAGTATTTTATTCTAACTTTATGAGCAACAGTGTATTTGAACAACTGACACAGTTATGAAATAATAATTACTATTGAAGTGTATATAACTTGTGAATAAATGCGATTGTTCTGGTAAAAACACAACCTGCCAACTTGTTTGTGTCATAATTTTTTTGATATGAAATACAAATAAATGTACAATTTGAGATACTGCATAAGAAATTGGAATTCATTTGTTCATCCTTTCAGTATAGATTTTTGGAAAGCTGTTGAGGATTTTATTTTATGGAAAATGAAACATGTAATTGTCACTGAAAACTATTAGAACTTCTAAAAAATCTTTTATATTCACAAATTTAAATTGCAGATGTAACTGCGACTTTTATATTATTCTTAATTTAAATTTAATATTATTTTGAATGTTAAATATGTGAAAAAATATGAAATACAAGTCAGTAATAATAATTTTAGAATTTAGTTTTTTCTGTCTCAGCAATACTGTATATATTTCCTGGAAACTGAAGAAGTGTTATTCAGTCTGCCCCACATAGTTCACAGATCCCTTTGTAATGAACATTTTTACTCCCTATAGTTTGGACTTAAAATAGCTTAAAACCCAATGTTTCCTTGTATTGTATATTGTTTTAAATGATCATTAAATTCTCCATTTTCAGTTACAATCTAAGTATGTCAGTTTTGTCTGCATGGTGATTTGTGTAAATTTGTGGTATGAAATTACTTTGATAAAGAAAGTTTTTTTTGTAAATAATTGGATTGCTTCAAACAGATATAACAGAACTGATCATATGTAAGTTTATCGAATTAACTCATTTACCTTAGTACCTAATGACTATGGTACCATACAAAACGCAGCTATCCAGGGGTATAAACACTTGGTCATACATTCCAAGAAACGAAACACTAAATTTAATGAAACCATTGCAACTTGAGAAGTTAGAACGGCTGGAATTATCAGATCCACTAACTGCTCAACATGAAAACCACAGAACACAGAGCCATTTTCCCTCCCCTCTCTCTGAGACAATTCTCTATTTGCACAAAGTATCTTGTCATCTTGCACTTTTGGCTGTCTATTTATGCTACTAGCCTCACTCTCCCTCTCTGCCCTTCAATTATAGTCATTAGTGGTTTATTCCAAGATGATAAGCCAGGGTGGCCAATAATATCCGGGCTTAAGTGAGTTGTGAAGTGAGAAGGAAATGAAATGTGTGAGTTGAATAGAAAGCACTCTGAACTGCTGCACAGTTTAAACAAATGGAGGGTTGATGAGATTGGAGTCACAGCCTCATGAGAAGAGAGTGAATGCTGGCAGGAGAGCGACAAGAGAGGAGAGATGAAATTGTTAGAGGGGGTGAGGTAAATAGCAAGTGGGTGACATGGTAGAGGAAATGCATTAAGGAGGTGTTAGAGGCCGAGGAGGTGAGCAGCATGAGTAATGGCTACAATATGTCGCGCACACACAGGCACACACAGGGGATGGATGCTACTCCTTTGACTTATGACATGTGTGCAGTAGGATGATTACAGGTGGTTGTGAAGGTTTATGTGGGTCGCAAAATAAAATATATATCATTTCATATAGCGTTAGATTCGAGACGCCCTTTAGATTTAGGGAAATCGTTCATGGAGATTTGAGAGGTTTGAAAATGGTAGCTGTCAGACAAAGTGTAAGACAAGTGCCTCTTATAAACACCATATGAAGGAGCTTCATGGAGGTTCAAGTGAAGGTCAGCAATGTTAGAAAGCCTCGGCAGGAATCTACTCCAAGGTGCAATGAAATATCCAAACTTTAAATATTACATGAATGTACTTTTTTTTCATTTTTTTTAAGTTTCTCACTTGCCATTTTTTTGGAAGTTAGATACACTGTATTTTTCATGTCTGTGCCCTTTCTCTAAATCAAAGAACCCTGACTATTTTACTATTCAAGTACTTTTCTAATCTTCAATGTGTTGGACAGAAAGACCAGAAAACAAAGACAGAAAAAAAAAAGTTAAAATAGTTTGGTTCACAACATCTATATTCAGTATTTAAAGGGGTTATATTTAGTATTGGTATCCCAACCTCTCAGTAACTGGGGGAAGTCATGTACCAGGACACACTTAGGACACACTTAGGACTACCAAATGAATCAATGCCATGTAGCAAAAGACTGCAGTGGTCACTGAATAAAGTATAAAGCTCATTATTTACACACATCTGCATTATGGTATCATCTAGTTTTCCTCTTAAAACTCAAACTCATAGTTGCTTATTTTGACAGTTGGTTAAAATAACACTGTGTCTTATAATCCTCAAGTGCTGTGCCAGCTGATAGTTTACATTATAGCTCTGTTAGCTTAGCTCGGTTTTTAGACAGAAAACAGCCACAGTAAAACCACAAATCACCTCCGCTTTCTGTATGGTTTGTGGTGTCAATAGCTGCACTAAAGATCTGTTTGGAATCAAACAAACAAACAAGGTCAGAACTGCCAGTTTAGTCTGAAGCATGGATCAACAAACAGCAACTTAGCAAAGATAATAACATCAACTTTATACCTTCATAAACCCCATAATCAAACAGACCTGTGTAGAAAAAATTTTGCTATTTCAGCATCAAACTCTATTCTTTTCATACATCCCCCTTTTCCACCAAAAAGAACCAGGTGCTAGTTCAGTGCTGGTGTGAGAGCAAGTGCTTAACTGGTTCCAACCTGGTGCCTCCAGAGAACTGGTTTTCTTTTCCATAGGCCAAGAGCCAAGCGGAGCCAAGTCAGAGCCACATCATTACATCAACGTAAAATGTGATCACGTGACTGTGGGTCTTCGTATTTTTTCGAACACTGGCTTTGTGAGGCTCCCTCCAACTTGTCTTGGACTTCATATGAGGGTCACAGTGCCAGAAAGCACTGGGTCTCCTCCTCAGGCCACTGCTGCTTGTTTTTAGCGTCCATAATTCTTCCTCTTTTCAGACTAAAACCCACTGGTTGTAGTTTTAAAAATGGCAGTTCATAGCTTTCTCCGTTCCTGTTTTGGTCTGTAACCCCTACCCACTGATGACGTGGGGGGTTCCGTCATTGGTTCTTAGCTCTGGCCCCTGTTTAGCCCAGCTCAAAGTTGGTGCGTGCCTGGAACCAGTTTGGGACCACTTTGGAACTGGTTTGGCCAGCGTTTAGATGGGGTAAAAACAAAGAACTGTTGCTAAGTCAGGCACTGGCTCCAAACCAGCCCTGGAACCTGTTTGGTGGAAAAGAGCTGTCCAGTGGTGAAAACAACAACAGTGTTTCTAGCTTTTATCACTGTGTCACTTTCTTTGACTCTAAAAGTTGTTTCTTAGTGGTTCTTATCTCATCTGGTCACTTCCTGACACTTTGGTCAAAGGCCCCGTGGCATTAGTTTTCCTCGCAATGGGAGACCGGCAGAATGACTCACTACTCCCTCTAGTGGTCACACAAATTCACCGGCCAGTTGGTGTGAATAATATCAGTACATATATCTACAATCCAACACATTGGCATCTTTGGCTGAACTTCAGAGCTCTTTATTCTAAACACTCTGATGATAATTTTAGGGTTTTTTTTTACTTAAAAGTGTAAATACTACATATCACCCCTTTAATGGCAGTACTGATTTTATATTATTTTACATGAATGTTTAAAGTAGGTCACAAGTGCACTGATCTACAAAAAAAAAAAAAAAAACTCACATATTATTTGACCCAGATCTGATGAAAAAATAAAGTGCACAGGACTACAGATACAAAGATGGGAGCTGAGTATGGAGACATTACAATTGTTTGTAATCAAATTACCATATGATAGGAGAGTGGGCTTTGAGTAAAAGGAGCTTTTTAATGCGCCAAAACAAAAACAGGAAGTTGTCTTCTCACAGCAGAGCCATTACTCTGCACATTCCACTGCATTATTGTACGCATGACTTACCAAAAAGCTGGCGGTGGAATATAAACTTCCCGGCTAACATGCCAACGATGATGGCCAGAATCCAGCAGAATACTTTGAGGATGTTCCATCCTAGGCCTGGGTACTTGTTGAACAAGAATGAGAAGCAGTTGCCAACCACGATCATATGTGCCTCTGTCTGACTGTGAGAAACTGGGTCCTCGGCGAAGATGAGGAAGTTAAAGAAGGTGACGAGGTAGGCCACGATGAGACGCGACCAAGGGTGCTGGAAATAGTAGCGAAAACAGGCATCTATTTCCATCCTGCTGAGCCCCCCCCCCCCAGCTACAATACACCTGGGAGTCAGAAAACAGAAAAGAAAGAGAGGAAAAGAGGGTGAGAAGGAGAGGGAATCACAACTTTATTCTGAAATAATTCAAGATCTAACAGGAACATCAACAGGAAAAAACAAAGTATGCAAAAAATGGAAAGCAATGAAGAGAGCTTCTTTCAGTCAGATTAAATTACACTCAAATCAGCAGGGGAGATTAGAGTGAAAATATATCTCAGACTGGGATTAGTGGTGGGAATATCACTGAGGTTTGGTAAGGATTGGGATTACGCTTAATTCACAGATAGTTCAGAAAAGTGTCAACAACACTACACACCTAAAATAAAGACGGCAGCCTTTTCCATCAGCACTACGATTATCATATCATACTGACATGACCAAGATGTTAATATGACCACAAGACAAAGCATCAGCAACTTGAAAACAAGATGATAAAAGTCTGGAGTTAAACAAGACGCTGCTTTCTTCACCAGCGAGCATAAAACTGTAAGGTCTTTAGTGCCGTACCTGGATGAGGTAGAGTCCTGAAGTGCTTAGATATAAAGCCTCTCAGCCTGTCAGCTCTGTGGGCCCCTCAAAGAAAGCACTGAGTTGACGCTTTGCTCGGGAATACCTGCCAAGCAGCGCTCGAGTAACTTCCCGACAGTCCGCCCCTCTGTATGTTTGAACTCAACTATAATTCACCCATGGACGGACTTGACCTCCCCCTCTTTAGTCCCCTGTGACTGGATGCACCACACCAGGTCCCCACTTTGACACAGTTCCTTAAAATAGTCCACAGAGGGAATTTAGAATGATGTAATGGGTTCAGAAATAGAGCTGTCAAAGTGGAACACCCATGTGGCTATTCAATTTCACCGGCATCATGTTTGTCTTGTCATAAGCCACCTTGGCCGATGCTAAGCTTGTGATTCTACAGAGGTACAATCCATGCAGTATTTCGTTTGTTTTCTGCATTTGACCAGTTTTAACAGTCAGTGGGTGGTATAGGTGGTGGGCCGGACCCCAATATCTCGTTTTTGATCGATACCCAGAAGCTCTGTCTCACCATCACATGCAAAAGTTACACACAGTTAAGGGACCCCAAACATGGGAACAAGTCCCTGTCCCACCCACTACCATAAAATGTAACAACTCAGTGTGGGAGCTGCTCCAGCTACACACTGAATTTGTTGGAGCACCACAGAAAATTGGGTAAATT